>CM053785.1:540365618-540653118 GCA_028749045.1 Cupressus sempervirens
AAATACATAGATTGAAACACTCTCAATTTGAAAACCTCAAATAACAAGTAAATATCATCCAAATATGATTCCATAAAGATCCTAATACATAATGAGTTTAGTACAATAATGAAGTACAATCTCATCCTTAAATGCCCATGTCCAAAATATGGACCCTATAAGCAAATAAATAATGATTCCAGAAGAACTTCAATAAGCATCTTTAGCTACTTGTAAACTCGAAGCTCCTGGAAAACATACAATAACACAACACAACATAGCGAGGGGGCTCAGTACACACTGATATAAAAAAACATAATCCATCTGCATGCATGTTAGTATAAACACATACATAAATAAAATGCAAATATCTGATTAGTTCAACACAACGTAGTTTCATAAATAATATGCAAGAAGTAAACATTTACTCATCATTGCAAAATTAAACTCACACTAAGAATAACCCGTAAATGAATCATATATATACTGAGGTGTCATCATTATGGCACTAAGATTCTGCATCCATGTATGGTATACCCATAGTCAACACATAACAGAATTCTCTATTATACTTGTCAATGACAAAATAGAGATAAGCCTTGTTCTCCGTACTTAACCATATAGGTTTAAGTTATAGGTAAGGCCAATTATCTTTTATATGTAATTAACCCACCCAATTTATTTTAAAATTATCACTAAATTAATTAACTAAATAGGATAAACTAAATTCAGCCACCTCGATATACATTCATCACTGTTATTCTTAAAATTCACCTCAAACAGATATACAAAGAATGCACATGCATCAGATATAAAATCAATATACAACATGATACTACATTCTTTAACCTGTTTGTAACACATCATATTCTGCCAAGTTCAAAGTTAAATATAGATAGTTTATTCATTAGAAATATAACCCATAATATCAAGATCATGGAAATACAATTGAACTAGCCTCAGCTCAACAATACTCACAGAATCTTCATACTATACATCAATTTCCAGCTAACCAAACCATCTACATTTATCCTCAAATTGATCAAGATACAGATTAAAATGTCTATGAAACTCTTGTTTTAAAAGTCATTTCATCAACAAAAATCATAATCTGTCTCATGCTTGAAACATCTTCATTACACTAATGAACTGAAACTCCTCTTTATAATAAAAAGATTACTAATTCATAGAATTTAATTTTCTAAACATCATATAAATGTTCATCAGAATGCTTCAAAACATATTCAAAATAATTTAATCATGCCTGGCAGACTTCTTCAAGTAATGTGATAGATATATATAAAAATAAAACAAAACATCAATAACGATACCATGTATTCCACATAAACTCCAATATCCAAATTCTAATTCTATTTATGGTCAATTCATAAGCTAACTCCAATTTTTGAATTGCACCAACTAATTAACAATATGTCACTGTCCATAACCAAAATCTTAATAACATACAAAACTGTGATTCTGAATCAAATTAAATGCACAATTCAATAAGCAGCAGTTACTTTAACTCGATAGCTTTCTACATTCTTTCTTTACCGAGAAATTATGATATCGCAGTGATATATATATCGGCCTGTTTTCCAATTTTTATTTTTATTTTCTATTTCAACAAGATATCTTGACAGGTATTGATAACAACAATCTTACCAAGTTCCTAATTATCATAAGGCACCTATTGCCAATGATAAGTAAGTCAACACAACAATTCTCCACAGCATCGACTACCAACAACACACAAAAATAATATGCTAACAAATGTTACGACAACACTTTTATAAATTTTGAGTTAACCATAAGACCAAATGCCCTTCCACAGTTAATGAAAATGCTCAAAGGTTTTTCTATGTTTTAGTTTTTCTTTTTCTTTTTTTTAAAACTCGCATATCAAAAAAGACTTTAAAATACTAATGTTCAATTACAATCGTTGTGGGTCGGATTGAGTTTATTACCTGTATGTATTTATGTAATTCATAGGACAAGCTTGGATTTAAAATCCCAATCAAACCATGTAAACAGAGAAATGTTCACTCTTATTCTCATAATGCTGACAAAGAATAGTGAAAACAAAAAAAAAAGAACATTCCAAATTAAAATTATTCCTTAACTTCCTACGAACTGTATGATGAAATGCCTCTGCTATTACCATAATAACACTGACCCGTTTCCAGATCTCATAAAAACAAGATAACTAAAACCAGAAAGCACAAAAATTTCTAGTTTGAAATCAAAATATAATGCCTATTAACACAAAGTATCGGTTGCTTGATAGCCTTTATGATATTTAATATTATATCCGAAATTTACTAATATAGCATGCAAATTTTTCTTAGCGGTCACGTTATACCCACATCCATTTTTGGATGTACACAAAGTTCCATAACTTCAAACCCTGCATACACCCAACCATGGGTGTCGATATATATACAAAAATGTAACCATTCATTTTTAATGACTTTTTTTTGCATCTTCAAAAGAAATAAATAACACATAGCATAACAGAGTATAGGGTTACAAGAAAAGCCTGCTACCTCCAAAATCTGAGAAGGTGAACAAATGCTCAACCCACGGCTCTGAGATTCAGCTTGCTTCCAAAGCCCTAAAAATTGAATCGATGGCCTTAAGAGCAACCTCAAAAGAAATAACTGTAGCTGAGAGCAATACAACAAATTGAGTCTCATAAAACAGAGCTCCATTCCAACCATGTTGCCTATTCAACAACAACACCACACAAGTGGTTTACTTCACCAAGCAAGTGGCCCAAATCTCAACCAAAACCCTACAAACTTCAACACCAAGATGGAATAGCCGACTCATTCCTAAGTGCCATTACTTCCCACCTTCATGCATTAATTCAACTGCAGGACTAGGTATGATGATAACCCCTATTCACCACCACATAATTGGCTTTCGAAAAACAAAATCATATGAGCCTTTCAAAATATTAGAAACCCCCTTAGGTTTTTATAACAATAAAATCCCTATATCCAATATTAAAAAAAGGGGTGAAACAATAACTTCTATGTTATAGCTGCAGTGATCAAACTTAGCAACTTTTATATAATGACTTCACACTTTTAAATTTGTGTGAATTTTTTTAGAAAAATGTAAACTTATTATATATAAGCATTTACATGAACTAACATTTACTCTAGAATTTATAGATTTCACCAATAAAATACATTTATACATATGAGTGAGAAAACATCAATACGCATAATAGTTTTTTTTTTTTCCAAATCTGAGTAACACCAGAATGAATTTGCCATATTCATAACAATATGTTTAATTTTCTAAAATTTTGAAAAAATCCATGTTTATCTTAAAAGAATATAGTTAATTCTTAACATAGATCAATTTAGAAATAAAATGCCTAACATATTACTTCAACGCTTAATTCATGCATTATATTATTTAATTAAATTCAGTACCATCCAACTCAAAATTAATATTTGTTCTGAGTTCAAACATGCATTAAGAATTGTTATCAGTTAGTTGAAACAGTTGAATTCTTATCACAACTAAACTGACATAACTAGGTGATGATCACTATAACTGTATCAACGTGGACCAAATTTAACTAATTAAATTTAACAAATTAACAAACAGAGTTTGATAATATTAAAGCAATGAATTTGAATCACAGCAACATCTGAGGCAAACGGAGAGAAACAGGAAAGAGTAAGGTCATGCACGACAGTAATACCAAGAGTTGTATGGGTAAAACCTCTTCCCTATAAGGTAAACATTGATAAAGTAAAGGATATAATTGAGGCTTGTATAAATAAACTTGTTGATCCAAAGGCACCACACTTTTGAACATATGATGAGGCCAAGGCAAGAATAAATCTTGAAATCAAGGTTCCACAGGTGGTTAACAATAGTAAGAGGAGAATAGAAAAAATCAAATCTAGCACACCTCTTATGTTGACCGAGGGTAAGGGAGAAGATGATGATAATGCAAAGGATGAAGAAGAGTCAAAAAAGGAAGAAGAGCTAGTAAAGAAAAAAGGCAAGGTGATCATCAACAAGTCACCTAAGCCATCCACTGCAATGTTTACCAAGAGATCCAGGAAGAAAGGTAGTGAAGTTGTGTTTAGCAAGCCTCCTCTCACCTTCTAGGAAAAACTAAAATAATTGGAAGAAGCTGCAAGCATAACCAACTTCAAATCATTGAATTATGAGATTAGGACAGAGGTTGAGAAGAAGTAGATTGAAGAATTGGTGCTAACCAAGATGGGCAAATGGAAGTATTTCCCTGATCAGATAGCCTCCTAGATTTCTAATGAACTATTAGAGAGATTGAAGCCAGGATGAGACTCAACTACACAAATAGAAAAATATATCTATGAACAAAGCTTGAGGTAGTTGTTACCAAGCATTACCAATGCTGAGGTAAAAGAGTCTATGAAGAAAAATGAAGACAAGATGACTCTTAGATTCAATACTTGTTTAATTTTGTTAAAGAATATAGAGCATGTAGTCAAGAATTCTATAGACATGTGGAAGAACATTTATTACTTGCATAAATAGAGTGAATTTCCAATAAAAGTCAAGGATGATGACAATGATGATGAGGAAGAAGGAACATACTTTGAAACAATACAATTTGACAATGAAGAATTTGAAGAAGATAAAGAGGAAGAAGCTACCAAGGAAGACAAAGAAGATGATGAGGAGATTGATCCTATGAAGATAGTAGTAGTAGTCATTACCCCACTTCCTTATTCTCCAAGAAAATCAATAGCTACATCAAGTTTGGAGACAACTTCAGCAAGTTTGATTGTGACCACAGCAGATACATCAAATGTCCAATCACTCTTCACTTTCTCATAGCTCAGCACATCACTAATGGAACTGTCTATCACTTCATCTGCCAAGATATGACCTCCCTCTTCTTTAGTTCTCAAGTCAGATTCATCAATAGTGAGTATAGCATGTTCTACAATTTTGTGTTCTTTAGTAGTAAGTATAGTTTTGAGTTCTACAATTTTGGATTCTACAGTTTTGTTTTCTATAGCTTTAGATACTTATGTAAGTATATCAGTTTTGGATTCAATAAGCATACCAGTCAGTGTTCCATTTGTTCGTAGTATATCAGTTTTTACAACTAGTCCTACTATCTCTACTATTGTTTCCATTCCGAATTCTAAGGCATTATGTACAAAGGCAATTGAACCCAAGGTTCAACCAAGTACACGACTTTTGAGAGGAAAGGAGATAGAGGAGGATATTGACCTAGATGAAGAGATTGAGATTTCAAAGTGGGATTTTGATAATCCCATTGCAAATCAAATGAAATTAGCTAGTCAACTCCTCCAAAAGAAAGTGAAATAGAAGAAATTAAGAGAGGAAAGAGATAGAGAATATAAAATCATAAATATTTTGACTGAGGTAATAGGTGTTGAAGTTGATACTTCTCAATGTATTTTGTTTCAATTGGAAGAAGCAATCCAAAATTTTAATGAGGACTCCAGTGGTCAAGATAAATTGATTGAGAAAGCAGAGAAGAAATTTGATAACAAAGTGCTTGAGCACACTACTCAACAAATTGCCATCCAGCAAGTGGAGCTTTCCTAAATTTTGACCAATCTTGAAAACTCTTGCACAAATGTAACATCACTTTTTGGGAAATTATGTAATGTTACTGAGTTAAAAAAGGAAATAAAGAGAAAACTAACAAAGATTGATGAAGATCTAAAAGCTAGTCCATAGCAATTACAACTTGACCATAGTTCAAGCTCTACACATCATATGAAAATCATATTCTTGTTAGATATGTAGGCAGAATTATTGAGAGAGGAAGCAAGGATCTAGTCTTCACTGATAGATATTCAGAATATGATCCTTCCCATCATGGACACAATGCAGAAGCACATTGTTTACTCAAAAACATTGATCCATGACAACAATTTCTCAAATGCAGATAGAAGTCCAAGTTGTTCTACATACGTGCAAAGTTTTGCAAGAAAATTGGGATAAGACTTTAGCACTCATACTTAAGGTACATTTTGAGTTTCTTTCTTATATTGGTGTCTCTATGTAAATAAGTTTTGAATAAATCTTTGGCATTATTGTCAAAAAGGGGGAGAAATAGTATAAGAAGTAGTATGTATATTGTATGGGGGAGAATCATACAAAGGAGAGGAAAGTATATTGTATATACTTACAAAGAATTTTTTTGAAAAATCTCAAAAATAGTACCAAGCCAGTATCACACTGTGATGTATATAAGTTTTGACTGATAAGTGTTTCTGTTACTAATGCCAAAGGGGGAGATTGTTGACATTAAGTCAAGTTTTTTATTAGTGACAACACTTATTAAGATTTTGTATGGCTACCAAGCTCATTGAATAGTCTATAGTGTTTTCCATGTAATTCTGTCTTAACTAAGCTTTACAATTCCTACTAAGCATCCTAGTGGTTACCAAGCTTTGCAGTTCAAACTGAGCTAGCAGTTCATGTGAAGTGAAGATAGTGTTAACCAAGTGTAGACATGGTAAATGTGTAATTTAATTACTACCAAGTTACATAGTATCTACCGAGTCACCAGTGTAGACCAAGGTTGAGACTACTCTAGGATGATTAGTATGGATGGAGCTTCTCCTTCTATCAAATACATGATAATGCTGAGTAATAATAGTGGATGCTATGTATCAAAACTTCACCAAGTCAGTCTTCAGAACTTGAGTGTCTTCATTCAAGTTGACTTTGCAATATTAGTGTTAACTTGTATATTGGTCGACTTTGTAGTTTTGTAAATTGGATATATATATATATATATGTAATGTATTGTACCATATACATATAGTCATATAGATGAATGCATGTATGGAAAATAAGTGAGAAGAATATGTGAATGCAAATTAGCAATAAAGTATATTGTAAGGCCATATCAGCAAAGGAGCATCAGAGTCATATCCATCACATAAAGGTGATTCATATTTCAAAGAATCTCTGTCATAAAATTAGTTGTAAGTCAGAGATCTATTGTTTCATTCTAACAGGTGAACCAGTTCAAATCCTCAAACAAGGTAGACTTAACAGTCTTTTGTCAAATCTCATTACCAAGTGCATACTTCATTGTATGTTTGTAAAACCTCTAACAAGGTGGACCTAGCAGTCCTAATTGCTCCTAATAGGGAAGATCATTAGAAGTGATCATTGTAAGCCTTAATAGGCCAACTTTATGCTATTGTATTGAAGTTTTGTGGGTATCATCTCCACCCTAGTTTTACTTTATATTTGAAAGGTTTCTGGGTTAGCAAATTATTGTGTTCATGTGCCATGAATGTTTATGGTTTTACTTTCTCATGCATACAATTAGATCTAATTTAATGATTTAATGGTTATTGTATTATTGCAATTAAGATCTAAATTTGATAAAGTTTTAAGGTTACTGACTCACCCCTCCCCTCTCAGTAACCTAGCATAGTCGTGAATATTTCCAACAACTTGATGGATAGCAATTTGTTGAGCAATAAGTTCCAAAACCTTATTCTCAAACTTCTTCTCAGCTCTCTGCAATAATTCCTCTTGTCCACTTAAATTATTATTGAAATTTTGGACTACCTCTACTAACTAGTACAAAATTGGTTAAGAAATATCAACCTTTGCATTTAATGCCTCTGCAATGATATTCTTTGCATCTTCTATTATTTGAAATTCCTTGTTCCTTTCTTCTGTAAGCCTTTGCTACTTGGTTTTCTTCTGAAGAATTTCTCCAAAGACATGCATCTAATTAGGATTGAGATTTGAGATGTCCCAATTTGGAATTACAATCTCCTCATCAAGATCTATGTCTTCTTCTTTTTCTTTTCCTTTACTAAAAAAACTTGTACTCGATTGAGACTTGGTTTCAATTGTCTTTGCGCTTATTAATTGTATGCTAGGAATTGAAACAATTATAGATATAGTAGGACTAACTATAGATACTATACTTAGTGTTGAAATACCTATAGTAGAAATATCTAGATTTACCAAAATTGATGTGGAGGGAAGTTCTAGCAGCTTGGTAGATGAAGTGCTTGTCACTTTAGTTAATGAAGCACTACACTGGATGGGTGCAAAATTTGATTGAGTGGTTGTGCCAACTATGTTTTTCACAGTCAATCCTGCTAAAGCTTTCTCCAGGCTTGATGGTTTCATTACTTTTCTTAGAGAATGAGGAAGTGAGGTTATGACTATTGCACCAATTTTCACTAGGTTAATCTCCTCAATATCTTGTACATCTTCCTCAATAGCTTCCTACCACTATTCCTCTTCATCATTATCTACATTGTCATAATGAGTAACTTCATTATCAATTTCCTCATCCTTTTCTTGTTCATCATCACCTTCATCCTTGTCATTGACATTAACAACAAAATCACTCAGCTTGTGAAGAAGATAAATGTTCTTCCATGCATTTGTAGTTTTCCTTACCACATGTTCAATGTCATTCAACAATATAAGTGATGCAAGAGCATCCAGAGGTATAAGGGCAATCTTGTGTCACCCAAAAAAATGTACTTAGACTTAGTTTTTGTTTCATGTGTTTTCATTTTTGGATACCCATTTGGGTCAAATAAAGGTTCCAACTCTCACAATTCCACTATTAGTGTTCTGGGTTAGAGTTTTTAATCACCTTGGGATACATGTAAATGCCAAAAAAAAAGGAGTATGTAATTGAGCCATCATTTTTGTGAACTAGAAGGTGTAAATTTGTCGAATGATTTTCATTGTAATTTAGAGCATTCCATAAAAAGAATCAGGTCAAAAGGCCCCACGGTTTGAAAGTTATTGCAGTTTTTCAATTTTTGGAGACATCCTAAGAATGCATCAAAGTTAGGTTAGGGGCATTAAATTATCTTGAATAGGGAAAAAAAATGGGGGATGAGTGAAACTAGTCCATAGGGCTATAGAGAACTTTGAGAGATTTCTAGAAATGTAAACGGTTCATCAATCGGAGCTATGGTTCAAAAGTTATGCCTCCCGAAAGTTCGGTTACCATTTCTAGTTTCTTCTAATTTTGTGCCGACTTCTAATGCAACTTCTAGAGCCTTCTATTTGGTCAATGGATGCCAACTAGAACTTTCTAGAATGTATTCCTAATCCTTAACCCTCCGAGGTCTATTTAAGAACATTTCTGGCATTGTAAAAGGCAATTCGGAGTGGAGTTTGAGAGGAGGTACTGAAAGGAGAAATTGTCTCCAGATTTATACTATTGTAAGCCCATAGGGAATGTTTTGAAGTCTATTTTCTCTGTACTAAATGTATTAGCTTATTTACAAAGTTAATAAAATTTTCCCTTTCCTATTGTGTCCATTCTATGCCTTGATTGTGTCCCCATCAATAAGACAAGTGTTGAATCTCAAAGTAAGCTTTTCTTCATTTTGTTTTAGAGATTCCTTTACTTCCTTGCAATCTAAAATTGACATGAGTTGCCTTAGGGTTTGCTCATAAATTTCTAATGTATTTTTCATGGAAATTTCCCATCTTGGCTTGATCTTCTCCATTAGATATGAGAAAATTGGCTAAGTCACAAAATGTCATTCAAAATCTTTCTTCAAAATTGGCCTTCAAAAGTTTACAAAATTTCAAAATCCAAAATTTGTGGATCATACAATTATAACCATCTTTCCTTATAGCTCCTTATACTATATAATACTACTCCCCATTATTATATTATTGTTACTTCGCTTTATATACCATTTCTCTATACAATTTTCCTGTATTCTTCTCCCCCTTTGACATCAATGACAAAGGTGTCAAAACTTATATACATGTAAAAAAAAATTGGTTACCTTATGGCTTTAGCTTGAGATTCTAGATAGGAAATATGAAAAACCATTCTTCAACCTCTCAAGAACTTTCTTCCACATATCTCTCATTTTCTTTGTCATGCTCAAAAGTGCATACAATGCCTAGGATTCTACTTCAACTGCATTCAAGTCAGTATAAGAAAATTGCTCGTAAGAATTCTTAGCAACAAGACATTCTCCCAATTGTCTTTGTAGTATACAAATATTTTGTGATAGATGTTGTCTAAGTATAGATAACCTTTTAGTTACCATTTCGTTATTCAATTTCATGATCATAATAGAATCATAAACTTTTGATATCATGACCTCAATATCTTCCATTTTTACATCAGGTGCTTCAATTTCTAGTGAGTTCTTAAAGCTCACTCATCTATGTTAAGAATTCATCATTCATGTCCTTTAGATAGTTATAGCACATAGAAACATCCAATATTTGCATGTCATTGCACACATTTGTGCAAACTATATCAAACAAGTGTGCATCATTCTTTATTTTTAGTGGTGAATATTCATAATTTTGTGAATTTTAGAATTTTTTTTGCTAGTAATTTGGCTAATAATTTAAGATTTAATGCAACCTAAATTGCCACATTTTTATTAAATTTAATTCTAAAATATTTAGAATCACTCAATAATTTATTTTATTAAAAAAATTAGACTCAAAAATTTTCTGCAATATTCGATATAGGATTAGATTTGATTCACCTAAATATTATATATTATCAATGAAATTAAAATTAATTCACCAATAATTATCATAAATATTAGTTACTTTAGGGATATATTACCAATATTTAGTTTTCACTATTGATTTAAAATATAATGTAATTATCCTCATAATTTCCATGAGATAAAACAAGTTCAATTTTGATTTGTAATATTCCATGCCAATTATCGAACTTCCTATTATTATTGAGATTTGCCAATATTTTCTACTCAAAAATTATGATTCCAAAATAATTGCTAATGTAAACAATATTTAATTTTTAACAATTTACATATTCACCAATAAAAATAATTTGGCTTTTCAAAAAAATGAAAGATTCACCAATAATTTATATCTTTTTCTAGAGGGGGGTTTCTTAAAATTTACCATGCAAAGTAGTGAACTCTACATCAAAGAGTTTCACCATTTCCTTTTCTTTATTCTGCAACTCAAGTTCTATCACCTTCAAAGTTACTATATGATGCATTCTTTCCAAGATATCTCCCAAGGTTCTTTCAAAAGTTTTTATTGTCTTGTTTCTCTCTAATAATTTTTTTAAAGAAGATATGAGACCTTTCTCATTGCCATCATCATCAAATACTGTTGATAGTATGGGGATCAAAGATTACTTATCTTTCGCAAGAATGGGAAATATTATATCTACCTCATGATGAAATATTACCTTGTCCTCCTCTATAGTCACATGCTTGAGTAATGGTTGGAATGAGGACTCATGCATCACAATTCTCCATCCATGCTTCATGGTCTCCTCAACTTTATTTTCTTTTCTCCTTTTCTCCTATTCTTTTCTTCTTTCCATCTCTTCTCGTTTCATTTTCTCATCTTCTTCTTTTCTCTTCTTTTATTCTTTTCTTCTATTCTCCTCTTCTTCTCTTTTATTTTTCTCTTCCAATTCTTTTTATTTTTCTTCTTATTTCTTCTTTCTTTTTATTTTCATCTTCCACTCTTTTGTTTTCCTTCTCTTCACTCTCTCTTTTTCTTACTTCCTCTTTTTCTTTGCTCTCCTCTTCCTATTTATTTATTTTCTCTTCTTTTGTAACTTCTTCCTCTTCATAGATAAATTATCCAGATATATTACCAAAAATGTTGGACCCAAGAACTTTAAAAGGATCTTCTACAATGCTAACTATAATCTTGGTGGCATTAGCTTGCATGGTGTCAATCCAAATTGATATCTATGGAGATATGTCTGACATCTTGGTGTCCTTGACTTCCATTCCTTATGATGTTGATGTATTCTTCTCAATAGACATGGGGATTACTCTCCCTAACTTCGCGCTCTTCTTTGAAATTTTGGTTACAAAACTCATGCCTTTGACAATGGCTTCTTCTCTTTCTTCATTCATTCCTTCATAGTTTCCTCCCATTAATAAAATGACTCTTCTTTTGTTCCTCGAAAAGGGTCCAATAACCTTCATTATTCCACTTATATCTTCATCATTATTAACTTCACAAATTCTCTTTATTAGATTTTCTCTAATTCTATTGTCATCTTAATGATTTGAATATTTAAATTCTCTACCTTTGGCTTCCTATGTTTCTTCCTAGTGGATCTCCTTGCTTCTCTAATTACCTTTTTATTGGTTTGTTCTTTGTCTCTTCTTCATCTTCATCAGACTATGACTCAATCATTTGCAATATTTTTCTTCTTTTTCCTAGTCCACTAGCTTTTTGTATGACTCTCTTCTTGAATTGAACTCAATAGGTTCATTTTTTTACTTTAGAAAGTCTTTTTTGACTTCCTAGTAATTGGAGGAGTGACTAATTTTTCTTCAATTATCTTCACTTCCTCTAAATCTTTCGTCTTCTAAGTAGAAATAGGTTGCACTTGTGCAATTGTGGCATAGGGAGTAGTAGGTATCTAAGAAGGAGAGCTTGCTACTATAACTCCTTTTGTATGTCCTGCTACTACAAGGGGTGTGGCTATCAATAACTCTATTTATCCACTTTCCTTCATTTCCAAGTCAATACCCTTAACTTTATTGAATTCCTCTCTAGTCATACTAGATACCTTTAAGATTACTTATATATTTTTGTCTACCTTTTTCTTTATGTCTTTCCTATACAATTCACTATAATTTTTTTTTAATTTTTCATCATAAGTACCCCATCTAGGGCATTCCTTATCCCTATCAGACTCTAGGATGCTTTTTACATAGATTTCTATTAGATCTTCACTCATTTCATAGCCCATAGGATCTATGATCTTAACTCTGGGTTCAACAGCTTCCATACATTTGACATCAATTTCAACCACAAAACATATGTCATCCTTGTACTTTTCTACCAATGAAGGAGAGATTCTGAATCTCTTCTTTATTTCATATTGGAACCTCTTCATCATCTTAGTTATATCTTCAGTAATTCATTCTTCTTACTATTTTATGTAATGATAAGTGATTAGGTTCATTATTTTCTATAATGACAAGAATAGATGAGTTATTAGTGATTCAAATCTGAAAAATATACACTATCTTTTTCAGTTTCTCAATGTTGTCAAGAAACTATTGCTTCACAATTTCACAAAGATTAATATTTTCCCTTTTCAGTGTTATCAAATATGTTGCATGGATGAATCCATCAGATACAAAGTTCAACCTTGAACTATGATTCATCTTGTATCCTAAAATTATTTTGATGATTCTTACATCATCCTCTTTTATCAAATCAATTCTCATGTTTCTTCCATTTGACTTGGTCTTGAGATTGGTTTCAACCATTTCCTTAGCATTCTCTTCATTCACTAGATTTCTCCCTTCATTTCTTAATATAGTAAGCTAGTGGATCATGTCACTATCAATCATGACATGGATATCACCTACCCAAAATATTCCTTCATGGATTTTGTTCAAGAATACTCTGCTTCATTCATGGTTATCAAACTTTGTATAGAACATATGCCTAATAATATTTAGTTCTTCTAAATGTTGAAAAAATTTCCTCAATGATAAATCATTGTTACATATGAAATCCATATCCTTTTGAATATCATTGTCACCAATAGTATCAAACTTGTAGTGAATGCATGCCCTTACATCCTCTACATAAAGTACATTCGGCAGAACTTACAATTTTTTTTCCAAAGGATAATATTTTAGAGACATAAATGGGTGTTTCTAAACTTGTATTGTGGTCTCTCACTAATATCACTTATAGTAGGATTTTCCATCTTAATTGATTTAAAGATTCTAAAAACAAAACTAAAAATTTCATAAAATGCCTAAAATTTGCATAACTAGGGCTTTCTTACTTCATACTTGTGAATGCTTCAATTTAATCTTTAACTTGCTATCAAATTTCTCTCAATTACTTCTTGACTATTCACACAATTGAATGGTACTTCTAATCTTGCTTTCATCCTTTAAATATTTTTAAATTGAAATTCACATTGATTGCACAACTACTTAATCTATAAAACTTGTTATCTATTAACTAATCAAACTTGTTTTCATTCATACTGCCTTGTACAATCTCTAAATGACTTGCACTCTTAACCAAAGCTTCCTTATGATCTATTAATCTTTCTACCAACTTCATAACTTCTAACTTGATCTCTAACTTTTGTTCTATCTTTCTAGTGCTTTGTCTTGAATAAAAAGTGTTTAATTCAAATAGGATGAATTATACACAATGGCTGATTTTATTCTTTCACTAGTTGCATCAAAGTATTATTCTTCTAATACCACATGTGAATTTGATAGATCATTTGTCTTCACAAATACTTCCCTAAATTCTTCAACATGTTCTTTGAGTGCTTCTTTCTGATTGGTATTGCTATTGTCATTTCTTTTGTCTTTTTTGTTATTGTACCTTCTATAGTTTGGGTTCCTATTAATGTTCCTCATATCTATTCTACAAAATATTTCAATGTGACCAAATTTATTGCATAACTAGCATACATGTGTACTCCTTCTTTGATTAGGTCCATTTTGATTGATTGGTACTCTGCAATTCCTTGCAATGTGTCCAAAGTTGTTACACTTGTAACACACAATATCTCTCCTTATTCCATTAGCTCAATAGTACATTTGCACTAGTTTTTCTACCAAATTTTTTGACCAAACCTATGAATCCTCCTTATTTATTGTTTCATTCCCATGTTTGTCAAAAAAAAAAATATTCCCATTTTGGTTAAAATTTTGACTGACCTATGTTTTCCCAAGTTGAATTTTGACCAACTCAATGTTATAACAAAAAAAAAGAAAAAAATTCATTTGTGGTAAAAAAGAAATAATTTTATTCATTCACAAGTAATAGGGCCTGCAAGTTAAATTTTGTCAAGAAGACATTGTAGAAATTGAGAGATGATCTAACAACACACAATCTGTAGAAGATGATGGTGTTCATCATGAAAGCTATGGAAACTAGCGAAGATAAAGAAGTACCTAGGGTTTGAGTTTTTTAAGTTAGTAAGGTATGAGTATGGGCAAGATTCATTTGTATTCCTAAGATAGATATATTTTCTTCATTCCTTTCTTCATAGAATTTCAAAATTTCCCATGCAAGTGCAATGAGATAGAGGTTTCAATCAGCTACCATAAAGCTAGGGATAGCTAGTCAACTCAACCATCAGAACCAGCAAGGTGAGTTTGATCTCTCTCCTTATTTCATAAATTCTTATTGTAGTCCACTTGAATTCAACAATTATGTTGGCCCTTATGCTGATCAAGAAAGTAGTCAAGTGTGACAAAGGATTGTTTGCCACTAACAATGTAAATGTTGGAGATTTCTTACTCATGAACAATGCCATTGCATTCAACAACACTGAGATAGAGAGATTCAAAGGAGTTACACTTAGTATGATTGATGTGCATTAAAAACTTGCTCTTTTTTTAGGGGATTTAGAGGCTCAAATAATTTCCTATGTAGCATCATCTCTGAGGGTGTTAGAGCAGCTATAGTACCTTGTTGATTCAGATGAAGTGAAGATCCTACCCATAGATCTCTTCAGGATAAACAATGCAAGTTGGGATAACTACGATCATGTCACCAATCAAGGTTGGGAGGTATACAAGGCTAAACTTTCCAAGATCATGCTCAATCTAGGGTTTCATGTCCAGCTTATTGCCAAACAAATGCCTATTAAGTCAAAATATGAAATATGGTTTGTGGACACTTCCCTCCTTCATTAATCATTATTGTTTTCACAATGCCAACTATATTATTGTGGGAAAAGCCATGTTTATTATAACTACAAGGAAAATTGAGGCTAGAGAAGAAATAACAATCCCTTACTTTCCTAGTTCTATTCCATTGATAAAATAAGAATTTCTATGTAGGAGAATTAGATTTAGGTGTGATTATAAGCAGTGTATGCTAGAAAGGTCCTTGGTTTCAACTAAATCGTCACCATTACTAGAAATATTTGAGCTTATTGATTCCATTCACCCCACTGTGCTCCCTGATTTTAAGAGATGAAAGATTGCTATTAAATTGGAAAAGAGCATAGATGTCCCTAGCAATGAAGAGAAGCAACTGATAAAAGCATCTTTTCTCTCAAATTGGGCTATTCTAAATGAAGGATAATATAATGACAATTTTTCTTGTGTATTGGGGCTTTTCCCATTTTGGCTTTGTGCAAATCAACCAAATTATAGATGTGCATCAAGAAAAAATGGAGAAGATTTTAGATTTAGAGATTCTTTTGCAAATTGTACAAAAATCATTTGATATGCCGTCAAAATAGATTATTACTACTTTATATGTCATGCTTACATATTATGCATAGTGATGATTTGTTGGAAGCCACTTTGAGATTAAATATACGTGAGTGCCTATTCAATGTCATGAGGATCTACTTTCAAAACACATTTTCTTGTTGTTGAGGTAGAAGGAATCAAGCTTTTATGATGCAATAAAAACTAGATAATATTTCTTTGAAACATTGTATGGCTTCTAATCACCTCCATTATCCACAACTATGAGCTCATTCTTCTAGCATTGACATTGGTAGTTTAGGTTGAGCAATATCCCTTCTAGTATGTTCAACATCATTCTATTCATTAGAGAATCTTTGTTCATTTTCCCTATGTTTGTAGGTTTTTATTGTCTCTTCAATTAGAAGAAAAATGATTTAGATTAATTTGATCATTTCTTTGATTCATCTCTTACTATTAATTTTTGGGGGGGTTTCAAATAGATAGATCTATGTCTAATGTGAATCACAGATTTAGCCAAAGTGTTTAATTTGAATTATGGATTTTATTGTACAAATATTCTCTCTATTTTAGTCATGGGATACTTGCAAGAAGTTGGCTGTGAAAGTTATTCTCTGAATAATTCATCTCCATCTTCCTCTACATATTACTATTGAAATAGTTTCACAACTTTTCATAAACCAACTTGAATACCCAAATCTTGTTATAATCATCACACTAATTCTCTCACCCACTCTAGGGTTCCATATAATCACATATGTTTGATTAGTTCATCAAAATTATGAAACACATTTGTCACTGTTACTCAATGGCTATGCACATTTAATTTTAATGGGCATTAGTTCAAGTTATATATCCTCATGTCTCTTACCAATGTTCCTTGAATGCTAAAAATGGTTGAATCAAATTCCTAAAAATTTTCTACCAAATTTATTTAGGAAACTACAATATGCAACTTATGTTTCTACTCAAGTGTATAATTTATCATTCAGTGCCCATTAATCTAAATTCCCTAACATCTATTCTCCTAAAACTACACCCTAACCCTACACTACTATTTGACCAAGTTCTTAAAAATAAAAAATTCCAAACAATTATTGAAGAGTAACAAAAGTAAAAGGCTAAAAACGCAATGCAGTGTACATGTAGACAAATATTTTGTCTAGTAAGAGTTGAATCATATACCTAATCTGTATTAATCACTTCCCTAGTGAAAGAATCATGAAAGTTATCTTTAACATATTGCATAATAATTTCCAATAGAAGGCACTAATAAACCAATAGGTTTAGTAGTGAATTTGAATTGTGAGTTTGTATTTTCCTTGAAATGGGTAGTAGAAGACATCCTCTTCTGCAAGGGGAGGGGACGTGTGATAGTCCATAAAGATGATTCTCATGTCTACTCATGTGACATTATACTCTATGTTTACTTCAATAGGTTCTTTTGAGATCAGGCTTGAAATATTATTTAAGGTTTATAAACTTACATAGTAGTAATATGTATGATTTGCTTTAATATAACTAAAAATAAATTAGAAATCCTTTTCCATTATTATGTTGATGCAACAAGTGGAGATTTGAATTTGTTAATGGGCCTATCTAACTTATATTTCAGATTGTGCACTCATTTACCACTAGTAGGTATCGTTGCATGAGGTAATTCACAAAGCTTCCATGTGTTGTTCTCTATCAAGGAATCAAGTTCTACTTTCATAGTAGCTTCCCATTTTGGTTTACCCAGAGGCTTGTTTAAATTGGGTTGGTTTGAATTTTAGGATTCAGGCAAAATTTGCATGCTCAACAACTTTGGCTATTTCCTTCTGCAACTTGTCTTATTTGAGCATTTTTTTCCATCTTCTTTCGCATCCTTGATGATTTTATCAAACCATTTTAGAAAATTTTAGGGCATTTCTTATGGATAGTCAAAAGATTGACTTGGAGGAGAACTTATTGTATCCAAGGGGAGTTGTGGTTTATTCTCATCATTGTCAACACCAGACTCTAAATGTTGGCTACTTGGTGAATCATCTTCTATACTTACAAACTCTTTCATGAATCATCATCTATAAAGTAAGATGTCTTTTCTTTAACGAATAATTAGATCTCTACTAACAACTAATTTATTAGCAGTTACATCAATTAAGCAATATGCTATTTATTTTTCACTATAGACAAAAAAGTTGAAATTATAACTTTTTAAATCTAGTTTATCTTCAATGTTATGTTTAACTAGTGCAAAAGAAGCAGACCAAAAAATGCAAAAATAATAAATGGTAGGCTTAAGACTTTTCCAAACTCTTTAGGAGTAGTATTTTACAAACACTCACTAGGACATCAATTCAGAACGTGTATAGTAGTTTGTACTGCTTATGCCTAGTAATGGTATGCTACATTTTGAATATGCATTATACACTTAGCCATTTCAATAATTTTCCTATTTATGTGTTTGATCACTCCATTCTATTGTTGATGCAATGAAAGTGTGGAAGCTATTCAAAATACAATAAGAGTTTACAAGTTTCAAAGGTTTAGGCACTTGGCCTATCCAAATCCTCAAATGCTTTAGGAACTTGACTTGCTAAAGCCTTCTACAATACTCCTAATTGATGATTGTGATCTTACAAACTCCCAATTACTTGGATTCAAGGGATTATAGGGCTTTGACTTTAATTTCCACTTCCCAATTCAAGAAATTCTCACAAATTGACCCAAAAGGCCTAAAATGCTATCTAAAAGCCTTACAACATACTTGGAGTGAAAATAGCCTTGGCTTTTCTCAAAACACTTGATCAGACATTTTCATTTACAAACACCCTTTATAGAGTTCCATAACATATCAAAAACTTTTATGTGACTACTTTGGACAAACAATGCTCAACCCAACAAGTACCTTGTTTTAATGCACAAAATTGCTCAGATTAACAAAGGAAGTACCCCCTGGTGACCTTTTATCAAACCCAACTTCTGGATAGTGAATAGTTATGCCTTAAAATGGTTGTATGCTAAAGGAATTAACTCCAAGGGGCTGCAACATCAAATCCCACAATTTGTGCCTTAAAACCCTTGTTATCTAGGGCTTCCACAATCTCCTAGTTCTACACCCTCTTGCAACAAATTGAAAATGGATTCACCATCTAATGAACATCACATAAAATTCTCAATTACAAAATACCTCCTTTTCTTGGCCAAATTAGCCGCTGTTATATTTGGGTACCCAATTTTAGTGCATTCCCTCATTGTTCTTCACTGTGATCACTTAGATCTACATTGTTCTACATATGCATTGTTAGCTTTATATATTAAAAGTTAACAATTTTCACTCCATGAATTAGGCCTGATTATTCATGGAATGACTCTAATCGTTCCTAAACCCTTACTGCAACAACAAATGTAAACACAAAATGACTGGTTACAGTGACTGGCATGATAGCAAATTAAAATAAATATAAAGTTCATCAAATAGTTATGTTGAATAATAAACTTTTCCAATTCAATGGCCCATCAAGATTAAACAAATTGAGACCTTTAAGAAAATGATTAGATTGTGAGAACAAGGAGTTCTTATTGTCTTTTTGTTCACCAAACGTACCCCAATCTTCTTTGTTGTCCCTCATACAAAGACTTCATATATATAAATCCCTAGAATAACCATTCCAACCAACTATCATCATTGAGATGGAAGGTTAAAGTTCAAACAAGACACTAACATTTTCCCTCCATTTCCTAAACTAGCTATTCATGTTTGAATATTTGAATTATTTAACTTTAAGACTAACTTGAATATTAAAACTTAAAAAGGTCCTCATAGACCTTGGTTATTATTGTGAACACTCCTATTGCCTAAATAACTTCTTTACCCCTTTGGACACTATAGGTCCATCTAGAATGCATAATTGGTCATATTAAGGACACATTCAAACATATTAGATTTATTACATCAATGGAAAGTCATTATAGAATTGAGGACTTGCCAATTAATCTCCTAATTTTGATTTGGCATTCCATTCTTCCAATTTCTATTAGATGTCCTTATGGTCTTCATAGTCTATATTTCTTAATTGGTTGAGTGTGGTGCTCCTACACCAATTGTGGAGTGCATGGTGTCATATGTTGTTGATGGATTCCTTGTTGATTTGAAAAGCTGGTGAGTACCATTGAGGTGAACTTTCTCCCATTGTCTATCCTCAATGTACTATTTTCAATCTACTACTTCCCACCTTAGGTCTCACAGGTCTTTAATTTCCAAGTTTGAGGAATAATATTGTAAGGAAACTTGGCAATAAAGAATATAACCATTTCCACATAACCCATAATAGATCTAAAATAAACACGAAATTAAAATCCACATGCAAGAGAATAGACAACATACCCACAAAATTGTGACACAAGATATACCCTGGGAAACCCTCATTGAGGGAAAAATCCAGCCTCCAAAAGCATCCATCATCATGTATTATTCAGCAAAAAATACCATTGCCATACAACCATGGAAGCCTTAATGGCCATAGCCACAACCGAGCAAACTATGTGAACAAGCATGAATCCACACATCCCATGCCATGCTTTCAACCTTCACAAATGCTCCCTTGGCTAACCTGTCAAGCCTTGTCCCACTCGACTCTTGCCTTTTGTCTTCTCCTTGTCACTCTCTCTATTCTCTCTCTACAACAACTACCCTTGTGGCTGCTTATATAGTAGCAAGTCCCACAAAACCACCAAGTGGTATTACATAAACCATGTGCTAAAAACCATGTGCTACCTAACCCACTGACCCCACATTTAATATTGGACATTTAATTCTTTTCCCCAATATTAAATAGTTACATGAAATATTTTCACAATGCTACAATACAACTTATCAAAAATATTCCATGGGAATCTTTACATGTTGCACATCCATCTAGGCACAACAATACATAATAAAATAACAATATTATGCAATGTGTGCAACACCCATTATCTCAACAATCTCCCACTTGTTGTATACATTGCATAGGGTCAATCTGTAGCCACATAAATGAACAAGGGAACAATCCCTCCCAGCACATCCACCATCATGGATCAAAATACACCAAGTGCTCCATCCTGGTACCCACAACAAAATCAAAGTATCCAGCATCTCGAACATGAATGATCGCACCTCCTATTATGCCACTCCCACTGGACATACATAGAAGCCATCCAAAGAGAAAGCCACCAAACCTGTCGCATTAAAAGATCATAAAATCTTGTACCAACTGAAAATTCCAAGCACAAAAACCTGATCCAAAGGTAATCACATGTATCCGTAGTTGTCAAAATATCCATAGCTGAAATAGCACTCACAGCAAGTGCCAAACTCATCCAACTATCCATACCTCAAAGGTATAACAAGTGAATCTTATATCACCGACATATCCAATCTATAACCTGCAATCACAAGCCTCAACAGCAATACCTGCCACATATATACCAAGAAGCTCCCACTACAAAAGATAATGTCAAATCTATAACCAATCCACTCAACACATCTCAAAGAAGTGAATCCATGTAGTATCAAGGACATCCACAATACATAAATCAATATCCTGCAAGAAAAAACTCTCATAACAAGTCTCCAATGCTCTCCCAAGTTCACCACAACTAATAGAGGAAAGAGATAAAGGAATAACCATGTCATCTCTCACATGACATACATGAGCACAAACCAGTGATCACAATCTCCAACCAATCTCAAATCCAATGTAGGCAAAACTGAACATCTAAGAAGATAACCAAGACTAGAGAAACCATGCAAATCATAACCTGTATCATGTCCTTCTACACACACCTCTAGATGTAAACTGTGCAAGTATGATCTCCTCCATAAAACCCCAACAAGAAGCCTCAACAACACCCAAACTATACTATATAACTCATCATGGATGTAAGCCTCTCACAAGAAGATCAAACTCATAAACCATTCCTAAACCAAGGAATAACCATTCCTAATCCAAGGAATATGCCCAATAAAACCATCTCCCAAACTCAACCAGCATAACAACATATGCACATGGAGATAACCAATGCTAAACTATCTCTCAAATGAACCCTCCAGAACTAACTCATGTACCATAGCTCAAGATCCATATCCATGAAAGACAAGCATAAATATAATGCAACTGAGAGAAAATAATGGGCTATACCTCTCAAGTAGCAAACTGCCGAGTAGACCAAGAGTGGGGAATGAGAATGCTCATCAAGATACCCAAGTCTCCAACCAAGACTCATCTAAGAACAATCTCCTCTCAAGTCCATATCAGGTGACTGCCCCTCGGACTTTCTACTGAAACCATCAACCGTCCCAACAAATACTTCTCTAATCCAAGAGAAATCAGCGTCACCACCGTCTCTAAGTATCCATGAGCACCTATAACCAATCAATCCATGCCAACTCCAAATGCAACATAGCAATATCATGAAGTATCTAGGTTATGATTAGAATACTCAATACCAAGAAACTAAACCAAGATCAATGTCAAAGTTCCAACCATGGCCTCAGGAACATAAACATGACAACATGATCTTACCATCTCAACTAAAGAGATAACATGCTCCATATGAACACACCATAACATGTCACAACTCTAAACGCGTATCAAGAGTATACCATGACATAATAATGAAACCATCCTCATACCAAGGATAACATGCCAAATAAAAGCATAAACCACACCTTTGCCAAGAACCTTGTGAGTCCTCAAGATGCAACCATCTCCACACACCATGAAGAAAACCATCTCCACACACCATGAAGAAAACCATCTCCACATACCAGGAAGAACCATCTCCACATACCATGAAGAACCATCTCCATACACCATGAAGATAACCAAGAACCCCATGAGTCCTTAAGATCTAACCATCTTCAAACACCATGAAGATAACAAGTGCACCATGCAAATGTCAAAGACGCTTCTGCAGCAACAGGATCTAAGACAAACCTCCAACATCTGCAAACACTCAATAAGTATATCAATACCAACAACTCCCACTCAACCGTGGTACCAAGTCACCTATGGCATCATAAAATCCATCCTCTCCAAACCAAAAAGATATAAACCAAACCAGGAACTAATCCTGCACTGTCACCCCATCACTGTCACAAGCTCCCACTAAATCGTGTATCCAAGCTATCCATGACATCATGATGAAAACCCATCCTCTAACCATGAGAATCAACCAAGGCATCAAACCATCAAAGAACTCAAAGTGCACATCATGAGCTCCTCAAAAGAAACTAAATAACCATGATCCTCAACCAAGAAGATATACCACCATAACTGAATCAAAAATCCAAGCTAATAAACATCAAGGATGTACCTGTATAACCAATCATGTTATGCCAAAAATCTATGGCACCATGATCACATCCATGAACTGAGCATCTGGCTCTCAAAGTGTCCAACCTGTCAGCATAAAATAGTCAACCACAATCCTCCACCATGATTGTACCTGGTAACAACATCTCATCCCTTCTACATGAAGATAAAATAGTAAATCATGTGACTTAGGGCATAGACAACCCAAATCCAAGCCACCAATTTGAATATGCATCAATAATGAAAGATCAATGGGCAAAGACAACCCATAACCAAGCTATAAATGCAACTTGTAAGTATAGACCGCTTACAACACTGCACAACTTGTAGACCCAATAAGTCATCATGCATATCCAAACCAAACACTAATAACCATATCATCATGAGACCAAACTGAAATATGAACTGAGTATACAATGACATCAAAACTTAAATCTCCAATGCCATAAACTCACAATGTTACCATAGTCAAAATATACTTATAAACTATTCAGATCAATATATCAACAAATAAATTATGCCAAACCTGCACCAAATCTGAACCAATGTGTAGAGCTCTCCAAGAGCTTTCCGTTGACTACTTGAAGTCCAAAATCCGACTCCGTATGCCCAAGTTATGCCCTAATCCGTGCTTAAAATGAATAATATCTAACTTTAGGGCTCTTAAAACCTAACAAAATCTCAAAATTATTGAACCAAACCTACACCATCTTGTAGTGCTCTGAATTAGCTTTCCAACGCCTGTAAGAACTCTAAAATCTGATATTCTGAGAGAAAGTTATGGCCATTTTACTAAGACAGTCTTTTTACCATTTTCAGTACGATTTTTCATTTTTAATTTTTTTTTCAGTGACGAAAATTCCAACGGGATTAAATTTGACGGCCATCATGGGCTGAAACCAAAAAACTCTTTCATTTTCTCTGAACATGGCCAAACTAAGGCATATTATATATCAAAATTTATGGAAATGTCGACCCGGATCCAATGGTGAGGTCTGTTTTTGCCCAGGAGGTCATTTCTGCAAGCT
Source organism: Cupressus sempervirens (assembly GCA_028749045.1). NCBI lineage: Eukaryota > Viridiplantae > Streptophyta > Pinopsida > Cupressales > Cupressaceae > Cupressus > Cupressus sempervirens. The sequence continues at coordinate 540,390,168 of CM053785.1, forward strand.
ACCCCCCAAAACTCTCATTTAAATGAAGACATCCGAAAAACCTTTTTATCCAACAATTTCCCATGCCCAAATCTTTTAACATCCCATCATAACAGCAAATCCAAAACCCTCAGATCTGCAACAAATCATTCATATATCTTGCCCTTTTCTTTTATCCTCTCATGCATTCCCATGGATTCAATCTAGGGTTACAATAATAAAACCATAGCTCTGATACCACTTGTAAGGAAACTTGGCAATAAAGAATATAACCATTTCCACATAACCCATAATAGATCTAAAATAAACATGGAATTAAAATCCACATGCAAGAGAATAGACAGCATACCCACAAAATTGTGACACAAGATATACCCTGGGAAACCCTCATTGAGGGAAAAACCCAGCCTCCAAAAGCATCCATCATCATGTATTATTTAGCAAAAAATATCATTGCCATACAACCATGGAAGCCTTCATGGCCATAGCCACAACCGAGAAACTATGTGAACAAGCATGAATCCACACATCCCATGCCATGCTTTCAACCTTCACAAATGCTCCCTTGGCTAACCTGTCAAGCCTTGTCCCGCTCGACTCTTGCCTTTTGTCTTCTCCTTGTCACTCTCTCTATTCTCTCTCTACAACAACTACCCTTGTGGCTGCTTATATAGTAGCAAGTCCCACAAAACCACCAAGTGGTATTACATAAACCATGTGCTAAAAACCATGTGCTACCTAACCCACTGACCCCACATTTAATATTGGACATTTAATTCTTTTCCCCAATATTAAATAGTTACATGAAATATTTTCACAATGCTACAATACAACTTATCAAAAATATTCCATGGGAATCTTTACATGTTGCACATCCATCTAGGCACAACAATACATAATAAAATAACAATATTATGCAATGTGTGCAACACCCATTATCTCAACAAATATAACCCTTGTTGGGATATCACACAAAAAACATTTAGGTCTTTGCAAGGAGTATCTTTCTTGTGCACCACTTTGACACTTCTAATGATTATTGTAGATATGTATCTAGTCACTACATCATTGGTAAGGTTTCCTTTGAACTCAGAGTTATTCTCAATAATTTTTAGGTAAAGTGATTGAAGAGTTTATACTCCATCAATCATATCTTTCCCTCTTTCCATGTATCACTCAGTGTTATTGTGCCAGCAATATCTTTATAATTACCAAACATGTGATTAAGAAATATTCTTGTTTTTACATACATTATTTTATTATTCACATTCTTTAATTGTGCATGTTGTCTTCAAGTGGGTCCACACTTCAACAATAGGGTTATCTTTTCTTAATGTTTCTAGATTTTGTTTGAAGCTAATGATGATGATTATTTTTGGTTATTGTCTGATCTTGATATTTCCAAATGAGATTATTTTTAGTTTTGAAGTTCAAAATATTAACTTTTGATACTCTATGTTTACCACCTTTGAGAAAATAGGAAGAATACTTAGACATTGTTTGAGATCAAGAATTTGAATATTTTTTTTAGAGTATCACGAGTATAACCTCTGTATTTGAGCCATAGGATGATTGTATTATGGGGAACCTTTGAAAGGCTCAGTCATAAATTATATTTTTATCATTATTGGCTTCATCTTGTTTACCTTAGACACTCCATAGCCTCTTTTGCATGTTATTTGATTCAACAATATACTATTGTCACTTAAATATCATGCATGGAAGCCTTGATTTTGATATCTTCATTTTTTAATTTTGTGTGGTTATTCTATGCAAAGAAAATAAGACTCACACCAGAAGAGGTGATTTCAAAAATCATGGAAAATTCTAATGTTGCCATGGCATTTTAGAATCCAAAAGTTCAAGCTACCAGAATGGATGTAAGTTTACTGGTGAATCTGTAGTGTCTTTTAAAAGTATTTACCAAAGCATGGTATTTGAGATTAGATTCATTACTTATGGATGTTGTTATCCATGATTTTTAGTGTTCGTAGAATCCTATGAGTATAACCAAATACCAAAATGATAGAGAGGTAGTTTTCTATTCTTTTGTTGTTAATATTAATTTAGAATTTTGTTGCTCTAATTTTCTCAGTAGTTGTCTTTGAAAAAGGTAAAGTGTAGATAGAGGAATGGAAGAGCTACATTGTAATTCAAATGGTTTTCCCCAAAGAAAAGACCCTTTGTTTTCTACAACCTTTGTAGTTTTGGCTTGCTATGCTTCTTTAATCTCGTGTCTCATTGATTTCCTTCAATATTGATTATTACATTTCAAATATCATCAAATTGGAGATGAGGAAAATTGTAAGGGAAAATACTTGCAACATGCCATTAGAGGCTAAAACACCCCATACGTCCAAGAGTATATTTTCTACCATTGAAAAGTTTATTATTGAATCTCTAAGAATGGATGGTATTTATTATTTAGAGGATTAGTTGCCTTATCTACTATATGTTAGAGATGTACTTGTTGCTTTTCGTTTCATTGGGATTCTAATACAATTTTTGCTAGATGGCATTCCCCCAGCAATCCATTGGATCCCCATTTGTTTGGCAAGTTAGAAGGTTTGTATAAGGATCCCCATTAATAATGGGTTCTTACTAGTTCTATTTTATATTACAGATATGCCATGAATTTCAAAGATTTATCACTTATTTAACAAAAGTGAAGGTGGATGTATTCTATGGAGGGGTAAACATTAAATTCCATAAAGCATTGCTAAAAAATGAGTGTCCATACATAGTGGTGGGTAGTCCTGGAAGGATAATTTATCTAGAAAAGGAAGAAGATTTGAGTCTCAAAAATGTCAGACATTTTATCCTTGATGAGTGTGATAGAATGCCAGAATTACTTGGTATGTTAGTAGATATCTTTTTAAATAGATTTTGATTACATAGTCTATTTATTATGGTTTTTTATTTTTTTAATGCTGTAGACATGCCGAGAGATGTCCAAGAGATTTTCAAGATGACCCCTCATGACAAGCAAGTTATGATGTTCTCTGCCACTCTAAGTAAAGAGATTGAACCCGTCTAAAAGAGATTTGTGCAAGATGTAATGTCTTTTGTATAAGTTGACTTGTTTAATTCTACATTATATATCACTTTAATGATTGGGGAAACTAGTTTTTTTGTTTAAATTGGATTTATTTAGGTGGAATACTACTTATGCTTATTTCTATAGTATTGATCTTAAGATGTTAATTTAACCCTTGAAAAGGTGGTTCATGTTTTAGCCATAAGTTGGTAGCACACATTTGAAAAGGTGATTCATGTTTCCTTGAAGTTCTGTATTTCTTAGCCAAGCCCTTGTTTTCCTCTACTTTCTCATCATTGCTCATCAATACTAGACTACCATAGCTTTATTATAATTCTAAAGTTGGGATTGCATGTTACCTAAATCCTTTTCTTTGCATTCACAAGAGTGGAGCTACCTTAGAGGTAGTGCAGAGCTACATTTTCTATGGTGGCCAAATTTCATTCATTGTACATGGTGGAGACATGGGTTACAGTTGGCCTCTATTACTGGTTTTGTAACAAAAATAAAAATTGTAAGAATTTTCCTTAGGGAAAAATCACCAAAGACCAAGGAACACAAGCACAAGCACAATAGTACACCAAAAGAGTATGATCAGAATGACAATATGATATTCATTCAATATAATGGATTGATTGATACAATTCTACACTAGGAGAGCCTAAATATAAAGGCCTCTATGATGCTTCTAGAATTCCTAGAAATCAACAACATGATGAGTCATACAACCAAACACATGTCCACTAGGTGTGGATTATCCTCCATTAAGCATAAAAGGTAGTGTGATGATGAGAGGATAAGCCTACAAAGGTGTAGCATGCAAAATTATATTATAGACACCATGTGCTTAATTAAGAGTGGTAATAATTGTGCTGTCTACATGACAACTTAGTTCATTATGAAAAATATAGTGATAAAAACACCATGTGTTGAATTAGAGTTGCTTACTCCAATGTTGTCAACATAACAACTCATAAGAGTATGAAAAATCCTAAGTGTCTCACCAAAGAAATAATAAAATAATTCATTGACCTAAGTAAACTTAAGTAAAGTATAATAAGTAAATATTTATTTACACCAACATCCCCCTTAAGTGAAAATTAGGGGAATGTGCTTAAGCTTAGGAAAGCTAGGATGAAATGCAAGATGGGTCCCAGCTACTATGCCATGTTAGGTACCCATGTACATAATGCAATCTCTCATAAAGTGGAGAAAGAGGAAAAACCTCATAGGAAAAACCCTCCCCCAAAAAGAGAGATGAAAAAACAAGATGCATGGATGGATGGAGTAATCAAGACCCCCCCATTATGACATACATCAAGTATATACAAAAGAGAAATGAGAGAAGGAAAAAACCCCATAAGAGGAAAAAGTCCCCCCCATGAAAGAGAAGAAGAAGGAGACAATGTAGTCCCCCCCACTAAATGTAGTGTGTCGATTAGTGATAGCTACTCCAATGTAGAAGTTGATCCATGAATGCTGAATAATATTCCTCCCCTTTGGAAGAAACAATGGCAAAGGTACACATGAGATCCTTTCCTTATGTGTAGAGAGAATCCCAAAGATGAAGGGTGTCTCTAAAACCTTCTCAACTATCCCTGTGTTGATACTGACTATCACCCCTTCCAATACTACTAAAAAGAACAATGTCAGATCTAGCAAGAATGGATGTACAACATGCCCCAAAGAGCCAATTATCTCCTCAAATTATAAAGAGACCTCCTACAACTAGTGTACATAGAGATCCACAATCACATCAACCTGTGAAGACTAGTCATGTAGAGAATGGAGAAGAGGTTAGAGTGAGCCCTCACAACAACTAAAGAAGGATCTTCTTCATCAAAGAGAATATGTATATAATTAATGATTTCTTCCAAATCTACTATGTGTGACTCCACAAACAAACCTAAAATATCTGTCAAAAGTTCATCCACTGACGTTGGACCTGGAAGAACAGTTGTACCTTGCTATTCTAGACCTATCACTATGGCTATAGATGAAGTATTCACCTCAAAAAAGAGAATATGGATATCATCGATCATGTCTCCCACATCTTCAATGTGAGACTCCATGAACAAACCTAAAATTTTTGGAAGGAAGTCGTCCCATGAAGTTGAAGTAAGAAGACATAGTGTTTCCTACTACACTGAATCAGAAGCATCTATGGATGGAACTAGATTAGTAGTAGCAACAAGAGCATCAGGGGGTGTGATCTCATCTAGAGTTGGAGGAACCATTACTAAAGTGAATAAAGATAGAATGTCTTCTAGAAATGGAGGGACTCATGGATCTCCAAATGTTTCCCAAAGACACATCCAAATGTCATAAGGATACCATAACTTGTCAATGAATTTATAAAAATCAGAAGAAGAGAGACAAAAATAAATAATATCCAAAAGTCTTTTAATGTGTGGCAAATCAATTATGTGACCAATGGAAGAGATAAATTCATTGGAACATAAGTAAAGAAATACTTCCTAATGTTCTCTCCTTAGATGATCAATGAGTGTGGCACTCCATTTCTGATAGTTCCTCTTTGTCGATCTTGGTCTAAGACCATGACGACATGGGGAAAAAAACTCCATGAGATCAATGAATGTATGCACCCCCCAAAATGGAAGAGAGAATCAAAGAACCCCCAGCCCCCCCCCCGCCCCCGCTAATGGGTGATTTAGGAACTTTATAGCCGCTTGCCAATTTAGGGCCTAATTCTAAAAGTAGTATTTCTATCCACAGAAGCCTATAATATAATTGTAGATCTTGAAAGTAGACAAAAAATTATGCACTTTCAAAAAAATAGAACCTGATTATGTGTCTAGATGAACCCATGCTAAGCATTTGAAGTGGCAAAAATTGGGATTTGCAAGTTGCAAAAAAATTCAGGAATAGAGATCTCAAACCACCTACACCAATTTGTAGATCATGAAATTCTACCCCAAAACAAAAAAAAATTGCTCATAAAAAGGAGTCTATATGAGGGAGATATCGCTATTTGAAAATCACCTTTGTTAATATTTTTCCCAAATCACCGTCATCATCCCTCCAAAAATCAATTGACTCTAGAATTCACTTCAAATGTCAGATTTTGATGAAACAAAAGTCAATTTGCAATTTTTTTGACCTTCTGAATATGATGCCAATATCTAATTAGCATCAGCAAGCTCTAATCTTTGCTTGCAAAAAATCTCTCCTACAGGCCTTATGGCCAAAAAAAATTCTAAATATAATGTAGATCCAAAAAAAAATAGCAGAGATTCAAATGATAAAATATTTAGATCTAAAATTTAAATTTAGAGATTTGAAATAATCATACCATTTCTACAAATCGGGCCTTCGGGTGTCAGCTTGCAAAAAAAATTGCCTCAGATTCAACTATGGTCCAATATAGGCAAATTTATAATTGATTTTCACCATATCGATGTTCCGGACACAATGGTGAGGCATGCTTTGGCTCTAGACACTCCCAATGACTACAATACTCCAAATTTTGGTCGAGGTATCCTTAGAGAGGTGAAGCAAGACCAATCTTGAATGGCTATGTGAAGAGAATCTCCCTCAACTCTGATACCATGTAAGAATTTGCATTACGAAAAAATCACCCAAGACCAAGGAACTCAAGCATAAGCACAACAATAGATCAAAATAGTATGATCAGAATGACGATATGATAATCATTCAATATAATTAATTGATTGATACAATTTTACACTAGGAGAACCTAAAAATAAAGGCCTCTATGATGCTTCTAGAATGCCTAGGAATTAGCACAATGATGAGTCATAAAACTAGGCACATGTCCACCAGCTGTGGATTATCCTACATTAAGCATAGTAGTTAGTGTCATGATGAGAGGATAAGCCTACAAAGGTGTAGCATGAAAATTTTTGTCGTAGACACCATGTGATTAATTAAGAGTGCTAATAACTATGTTGCCTACATAAAAACTCAATTAATTATGCAAACTCTAGTGTTATAGACACCATGTGTTGAATTAGAGTTGCTTACTCTAGTGTTGTCATCATGACAACTCATGCAAAATCCGAAGTGTCTCACCTAAGAAATAATAAAATAATGCATTGACGTAAGTAAACTTAAGTAAAATGTAATAAGTAAATACTTATTTGCACCAACACAAATAATTAATTCAATGATATAGTGAAGTATTAAATTTAGAATTCAGGGGTGGTATGTTGGACTACAAAGCTACTAGTTGAACCTTTTTAGTACTTTTTGTTAAAGATGTGCTCCTTGGATCAATGAGAGGATTGTTGTTGCACTGTTGGCTCTTGATGGTTATCACACCACCTAATGTTACACACATTTGTTTCCATTTATAGCCTATGGAGATATATGTTGATGATGATGCAAAATTGACACTTCATGGTTTAGTCCAAGTATTGAATTTATTTGAGTTTAATAATGTTCGATAAAATAGTAAACCATTCTCTCTTTTTTTGTGTCTAGTATTTATGTCTTGAGATTCTTCCAGAGCTACATAAAATTGAGTGAGCTAGAGAAGAACCAAAAGCTAAATGATCTACTTGATTCATTGGACTTCAATCAAGTTGTGATATTTGTCAAGAGAGTTAACAAAGGTGCATAGTTGAACAAGCTTCTTGTGCAGTGCAACTTTCTATCAATCTACATTCATTCTAGAATGCCACAAGAATAAAGGTATGTTTGATTTATTTTTTCCTTTTCAATCTACCATGGTACTTAATGTAACAATTCCCTTTTCTCTTATGATCTATAGCTAGACAACGAATCGTGAATATGGTTATTGCTCATGACCCAAGGTTGAGATACCATAGAGGCTTGGTACATCTAGATATAAAATGACCTTGGACTTCTCATGATTAAGTTTGAAATGTGTTAGGCATCCTTAAGTGTCTCATCTATTGTTAGATTGAATAAATAAAGAAGAAATGTTTGTTAATTGTCTAACATACATACATATCTATGATTAGCTATTACTCTTGACCCAAATGCATTTATGGTTTGAAGATCATTTAGTTACATTGTTCTAAAGATAAGCCCTATCTTCTAAAGCAGACTCAAAATTGAAGTTAAATATTATAATGAAATTTGTACAATTTTTTTAATAAATGTATTGCAATTCTTATCCCAAGTTGTAGTTATATTTTAGGACTAAATTGACACAAATCCCTGAATGGGGATACTACAAAGTTTATATGGCATATGTGCATCCTTTGTACAGTTATGTAATTTTGCTTAATGTTTATTTTTAATTATACATTAAATTGTTTTTATAGCTTGAAGAGTTCCAACAAAGGTCAAAAGTCAAATGGGTCTTCGCTATCATGTTGTACAAAAGTATTGGATGAGCTTCATTATCTTTTATATATATATATATATATATATATATATATATATATATATATATATATCTATATATATATATATATATATATATATATATGTATATGTATGTATACATATATATATGTATATATATGTATACATATATATATGTATATATATGTATACATATATATATATATATATATATATATGTATATATATACATATACATATGTATATGTACATATATATACATATACATATACATATATATACATATGTATATATATATACATATATATATATATACATATATATATATATACATATGTATATGTATATGTATATATATACATATATGTATATGTATATATATGTATATATATGTATATATGTATATGTGTATATGTATATGTATATGTATATGTATATATATATATATACATATACATATATATATATATATATATACACATATACATATACATATATATATGTATATATATATATATGTATATCTATATATATATATATATACATATACATATACATATATATGTATATGTATATGTATATGTAAATGTATATGTGTGTGTGTGTGTGTGTGTGTGTGTGTGTGTAGTAACTATATTGAGTCCAAGGAATTTTAGAGTGTGATTGCCTTATTCAAGTATTTCATTGCAAAAAAGTTTAAAAGATTAGTACTACAAAAGTAGTTATGTTTATAGTAGATAGTAAAGAAGACAAACATATGTATGCTTGGTAACTCTAGAGGTTCCTAACTAGCAGAAAAATAAAAGCATTGAACATATTATCTATCCAACATGTTATTCTATAAAACCAAAAAAACACCACCTAACAATCCAAATTTCTCTCTTCATGAACACAGGATTACTATGCTTCCAAGATTAGAGCACCATAAAAACTAAAGAGTTAGATCTATGTGGCACATTGTATGGAGAGCATCAAAACATATCAAGAAAATTGTTATATCTTTGTGACAACAATCCATGCCCTTTTAAACCCTTAAACTATGAGGGGCACATGTATTTTTATATATATGGAAGACTTAAAATTTTACTAGATTACTATAGATTCATTGTCAAATATCGATGGGAACTTTACCAGCAAAATGACAGTCTACAAATAACCTGATACAATAAAATATACATAAACAAGAATCACAGAAAATCAAAAGACCAGATAAGACATAGGAAATCAATAGCCAATATCACTTAGATTGCTAGTGTCTGGACTAGTAAACAACTCTCTATTTCAAGTCATGTGATTACTAGATCCACTATCAAAAAATGAAACATTTTTTGAACTTTTACAAGTCACATTACACATCAAGATGATGGATTTAAAATTATCTTCCAACTTCTCTCTGATGTGTACGAAGTGCTTGCCAGCATTAGCTTTCTTCTTCCAGCACTTGTTAGCAAAATGACCATACTTGTGCAATAAAAACATTGTAAATTTGACTTATCTAACCTTTAATTTCTTTGCTCTTAGATTTGTCTAATGCAAATTGATTAAGTAGTTTTTTCTTGAATTACATCTAAATTGAGAATGACAAAATGTAATGATAATCCATTGCAGAATCTCAAATCTAATTTGCTCAAGCGCACTTGAGTTGTCATAGTATTAGGATGGATAAATTCTGGTGAAGTCTCAATGGTTTAGGTCTATGAGCATCACCTAGATGCAATGAGTGCTAAATGGTCCATTACCTCTCATGGGAGATGGGAAATTTTAAGCCACTATTCATGAATAATGGGCCAATGAGTTTGATTGAAAAAACCACACAATTGAATCCTAATAGTTATATTATAATGTTTAAACTCCTCTATGGGTATATCTACTTCAAAATTTTGTTAGAAAACATGTGAGGATTTTCTTAGTCACTCTCTAATTTGAGAGGTCATCTTCATATTTTTTTAGCTAATTGACAATAATCTCTAATTTGAGATGGTTGAATATAGCAGTCAAAACATGTATTTTGGAGCCCAGATGGATATAGTTGGTTGAGTGCGTACAACCAACAACATTCTTATCTTTCTTCAAAGATGATAGGTGTGGGTTCTAGTCTTTTCTCTAATTATATTCTATATCCATCCAGGCTCCTAAAGTTTTTTCTACATTGTTCTTCCCATCTCTCAATGTTCTTCCTATCTTGCTCCATAAGTTCATCCAGCTTCCTCATGTTTGCCTCAAGGGCTTGTCTTATGCTTCTCAATTCCTCTTGCCTCTGCATCCTTACTTTCTCAAAGTGCCTTTCAGAAGGCCATCTTCCACCAAGATGAGAACAAAGAGAAGCTTGAGGATTTCAAAGAAACTATTCAACAAGATGATGTCCATATAGAGACTTTCAACATGCAAGGTTAGTTTTATTTCATTCTCCTAACTTTTATATTTCTTCAATGAAATTTAAAATTTGGAGTTAAAGACATCTAAAGACGTTTCAAATCATAGGATAATGTTGATTTTTATATGTTCTTTAGACCTAGATTACCATATTATTGTTATTTTATATTATTGTGCTAGTTGTATTTTACAACATTGTGTTGAGATTGTGTAGACTCTGTCCTTGTTTGCTTCATACTTTGTTGTCCAAAAATGGGAAGTGGAAAAATTGTAATTTTTTGTTGCATATAGCATATGGTATGTTGGTTGGGTTTTCACCATGTTCTAATTAGATTTCACCAAAATATTAAAGCATGTGCATAATAGGTAAATTATTCATTTTTAGGGGCCTGTAAGTTGTGGATTTGATTGTATTTTAAAATTGATGTTGGAATATTCAAATATGGAAAGAGCACTTATGAGAGGGTGGGGTGAATCATAAGTATCACACTTTAGCCAATAAAACTTTTAACTGAAAGTAAATTGCATGCATGTAAATACATCAAATAAACATGAAACACACATGCATCAATAACTCATAACACTGGAATTTGGTAACCCAGAAACCCTCCAGGAATAAGAAGGTAAAACTGGGGTGGGGATGATACCCACAAAAATTACTGTAGCAATATTGTTCAACCACTTCTGATGGTCTGCCCTACTAAAGGCCTGCCCTGTTAAAGGCTTTACACTGTGTCAATAGTGACCTGGTTAGAGTATTTCAAACACTTAACATGAAGTGTCACCCTGTTAAAGGATTTAATCACCTAATTAAAGGATTTACAAAATAGTTTTTAAGCTAACCTATCACCATAGGATTTTCATTCTAATATAATTGCTAGAGAGTATTAGGTACAATGAACCTGACTGATTACAATCCCTGATTGCTGAATGTAGGCACCTGTTCTGCTTTCTCTAATCTTGATCCTTTTTGTGATCTGATAATCCTCACTTCTGAAAATAGAATTCCTTGTGCACCCTTGTATGTCTTCTCTCCTTTTTTCATCTTTACAAAGTAACTTCGTCTTCCTTATAAAGACATTTGAGAATTTAGGGTTAGGTATGGATCTACGATCCATATTTAATCTCCATTTTCTGCTCATTATTTGCATTTATTCTATTGGTTGCATGTCTTCATCATTTTTCTTATTGGTTGCATGTTAATTGCCTAGGAAAAATAAAAGATTCAATCTCATCATTAAATCCTTCGAGATTTACCTTGTGTCAGTTGTAAAAACTATTTGCATCATAGTTTGTGAAATTAAAAACTCTTATGCTGATATACTGAGTTACTCAGATCCTGAAGTATTACTGATACTCGGCATATGTTGTTTCCTGGATAGCTCAGTACCTTAACAAAAATTGTATCACTCAGCACCTTATATTACTCGGCACTTGTTAACACTTGGCACTTTATGTTGCTTGGCACTAATACTTCACTCAGTATCTGATCTTCACTCGGTACCTATTGTGACTCGACATGCATAATGTACTCAGCTCCAATGTGGAATATGTTTAAGTGTGTTGACAATCAAGTGTCAAAAACCATTATGAAGTTAACAATTGAGTTTTGAGTGTTGCAGACATTCTTGACTGACAGTGCATCAACATTAAGAAACTGGAATTTTATGGAGTCTATTAGACTCTAATTTTGTGCAGATACTTACTTGCAGGTTGATTATATAATTAGAAAGGATGAATTTCCAATAAGATAACCTTTGATTAGTACTAGTTATTTTTTCTTATTTTGAAGAAAGTGTTGGTATATAAAATTATAATCATTTTTCTTGTCACCATTAAATATGCAATAAATGACATGGCAAGGTGTTGCAGTTGCAATTCTAGTTTTTGCACTTAGAACAAATGATGGCATAGGAGTAGGCAAATTTCTGGACCTAAAACTACTTGTTGATTTGTTAGTCAAGGATGGCTTGCACTTGATTCAGTTGCTTCCTATGAATGATACTTTTGTTCATGGAATGTGGTTGGATTCTTATCCATACAAGTACAATGGCTTGGAAATAATACTTAGGGTAATGTTGAGTTATACAGTAATATGTTTTCATTAGAAATCTATGCTACATCTAGTTTCACTTTCTTTGAGACACTAATTTCGGAAATAGGTCTAAATGACTAAAATGCATTTGGATATTAGATTTTTTTGATGTATGGATAGTATTAATAATTATTTTAGAAGAATTAGATTGTAAAAAGAGTAATTACCTTTGTAATTTTATAACTTGGATTAGGCATGTAAGTTGGACACCTTTCTAAGTGCATATATTATAGGTCCAGGTCCTCCAAATCCAGGCAGTGGCAACATGTTTCCTACAGGCATTGAATCAAGTAACCCCTTCTATCTAGGTAAAATTATAGATTCTAAAGGAAAGCCAAACAAAAAAAATGTCAAAGATGTCAAAGGATCTAAACATGAGCAACAAATCAATGTTGGCTATCAAGAATCTCTACCTCAGACACTAGAATTACTAGAGCAAAAAAATTTGGATGAGATTATGAAGTTTTCAAAGGAGAAAAATGATGTAGAGGATGAAGAAAACATCAGGCACCAAGTGGTTTGTAATTATTTTTTCTCCATTTCTTATAAATTCTTAAGCAGTACCAGCAAACTTTTCTCAAAATGCCTTTTTCCCCTTCAACATTGCTACAATTATTTTTGGTATTTAAATGGCTTGGAATGGATGATGGAATCTATTTTTAGTAGTTGAGAGCTTAGTAGTTCAGGGTTGAGGGCTAAGTAGTTGAATGCCTCTTCTAAAATTGTGCTAGTCCAAGAATATTATCTAAGAGAGAGTCTACGATTAGGCATTTGTTGGGGTATTCACCTGCTCTATTTTTTTTAGGATACTTTTCTTCTTCAACCTATGTATTGTACTATACTTTGAAAATTGACTTTCATGAATATGAAATTCCTTTGTTACTTTGATTATATAATATATCATTATTCACAGTTGAAAAAATTTCTATCAACTTTGGCAATATTAAGAGTGCATAATGAGGCATATTTTTTTGTTTCTATTTATTTTTGCTTACATTCTTGGATGCTTTCATTTCAAATAATGCATGTCCATGTTATATGTTTATGTTCTTCTTTCTCTTATATTCATACATGCTTCAATACATTGTTGTCCATAAATTGCAAATTCCTAATATTCTCTTAGAATTTAGCAGTTTGAAAGTCCACCAATTAGAGTGGTAATAGCAGGCTATTTTTAACAAATTTTAGTTCAATTCCAATTTTCCATGAGGATCGTAATTTGTTCTTTATTATCTACACTGTTACTATTGACTCCTTATTATATTTTGTTTATTTGAGTAAGCAGTAAATTTAAGATGATTGAATTTTTTGAGTGATCTATAACATTAATATGTTTATGTGCATAGGAAAGACCCAAAGAGGTTGAGTATAGACTTAGTACTACCAGGCATCCAATGGTTGGTAGTAAATCAGCACCCTTGGTGGACAATGAAGAAGTGCCCTCTCCACAACCCTTACAACCACAATGTCAACCTTATGGAGATTAGAAACCTTATATTAATTGGTGACTTTGACCCCAAAAATTTGGCTGCATTTGCATCACTCACATGATTGATCGTACCCTATGCATAAATGTCCATTTGTTGCATGTTGTATCAAGCAATTGTTTCTTGTACAAGCCATTTAATTTGGAACCTTTTAAATCTCTGCAAAGATAAAGTTGGAGCAGGAAATTTTTCTTCTCAAAGGTGTCCTCTAATTATAAAGTGTCCATTCCACTATCTACTAAACTAGATATGTCTTTTTTGTTGAATAGATAATGGAATGGACACTTTACAATCAAAGAACACCTTTGCAAAAAAAAAAATTTTTGCTCCAACTTTATCTTTGCAAAGATTTAAAAGGTTGCAAATTAAATGGCTTGGATAAGAAACAATTTCTTGATATAGCATTAAAAAAAATTCAACCAAACATTGGTGGAAATTTCGACCAATTCTTGATAGTTTTCTACCAAGAATTGGTCAAAATTTCCACCAATTATTAAAAAAATCAACCAAAATTTGGTGGAAATTTTGACCAATTCTTGATAGTTTTCTACCAAGACTTGGTCAAAATTTCAATTAATTATTAAAAAAAATTGACCAAACATTGGTGAAAATTTCAACCAATTCTTAATAGTTTTCTACCAAGAATTAGTCAAAATTTCCACCAATTCTTAAAAAAAATTGACCAAACATTCGTGGAAATTGTTGGAAATGATTGAAAAGATCATAAGGAAAATTGTTGAAATGATCATATGGAACTAGTAAAGAATGTTCTCAATCATTGTTTTGTCATTGATGTCAAACTTGCTACTTGCAGGAATGACAATTGCTTTAGTGATCCAAATACTATCAATTAGTTGATTAACAAGGAGGAGGAAATCAATAAGATGTAACTAGAACACTTAGAGAAAGGTTGAAGTTATGATGTTGGAATGAAGTAGAAGGATCAATCAAGCCTTTGATGAAATAATGTACTGATGACATACTCTAAGACACAGAGAATGGGCACACTAAAACATATCAAAGATATAAGGTTTTAGCTAAGACATCTGTAAAGCCTAACTAAAGTTCATTAGAGAGAAGGAGCCGAGCAAGCTAGTAGGTGTCGAAAAAATTCCTAGTTGAAGCCAAGCAAGTTCAACTTCAAGTGCTGAGTGAACTTTAGATGCCGAGTGATACAAAGTTAATCAAGTGTCGAGTGATCCAGAGTAATCAGGTGTCAAGTGATACAGTTTTATTTAGGTGCTGAGCTATCCAGGAAATAGATGCTGAGCATCAAAAAACAAAAAGTGCCAAGTAACATAGAGATGCTGAGCATCAGTAAACCAATAATGTCAAGTTGCTGCATTATTTTGATAATCAAAGATTTTCCAGATCTAAGCCAACAAGGTTGTTATCTAGAAGTTTGTGAATTAAATGGAAGATAAGAATAATGAGCTAGTGGCACAGAACACCATGTAGAATGTTTTTGAGGTTACAACTGGAACCTAGATGAAGTCTCTAGATAAGAACAAGATATGAGGTAGATACATTGTATCCTACCTAATCCATTTGAAACCCTACAAATTGGAGAGGGAGAATTGAACGGAAAAGGAAAATTAGATTTCTATTTAAGGAGTCATAAGTTCATGAAGCAAAGAGAGAGAGGTGGTCAAGCATGAAAGAAGAATTGTTGAAGAAAGTGCTTAGGAGAAGAAATCATAGAAATATTGTTTGGATAGATGACCACAAGGATGATTACATTTGCATGATGAGTAAGAAGACTCAAGGAGACAAAGCTTGAGAGGAAGACAACCTGTCAGAGCTGAAATGATTAAAGCCAAGCAATAGGACTGAACTGAAGAAGTGATCTAAAATCTGCAAAGTATGTTGTAAGTTGTATCAGATCAAAAAGCCATTATTGTTACTCTCTAGCAATTGTAATAGATAGTTTAAATCCTATGGACTTAGGTTGGTTTAATAGACATGAGGTAAATCCTTTAATAGGGTGACATTCCAAGTGAATGTTCAAAAGTCCTTTAACCAAGCCCATTCCTAATAGTTTGGTGAATCCTCTAACAAGGTCACATTTAATAGTGTGTTGTAAGCCTTTAACAAGGCAGGCTTTTAATAGGGCATCACTTTAGAAGAGTGAAAATCAAGTAGCATGTTACTGGTGGTTTTTCCCAAATTAGGTTTCCACATAAATCATTGTGTCATGTGTTGATCTTGCATGTTTTATCTTTGCATGTTGATTTACTTAACTTGCTGATATGGTTGATTTAAGTTTGGATGAATGAAAAGTGTATGGATTCATTAAAAGTAGTGAAAAAGTGTTATTAGGGCATTTGGACCTTGGATAACTGATTCACCCCCCCCCCCCCCCCCCCCCCCCCCCCTCTCAATTATTCTAAAAGAATTCTAACAGAAATTTCAACCAACAATGACAAAACAAAGCTAACAAAAAATTAAAATTTTTGATGAATGTATTGGTCAAAATTTGACCAACCTACAAGTTGGTCAAATTTTTGACAAGAAAAATTCCCACGAACTGCTTGGTCAAAATTTCAACCAAAATTCATTGAAAAATGAGTTCAAATTTACTAGTGGCTCTTTCTCCTTCATTATATTTTCTTGAGGATCTCTCTCTTTCATAACCTGTAGGGTTGGTATCCCTACACATTCTATTATTTCTATTATTTCTATTATTACTATCAAACTTAGGTTTCTTACAATCAACTTCTTTATGACTAAAACCATGACAACTATAATAGCAAAAATTAGTTATCAGTTTGAAATAATTATCTATACAATCTCTATTCATATGACCAACTTTATTACATGTAAGGTATCTACCTTTGAATTCATATCTTACTTCTTTAGGTAGTTCAACTTGATGTTTTTTGGGGGGTTCATCACATTTTTTAGGTTGACTTTCTTGCTCAACTTCTTTAGTTACTTCTTCAAATTTACTTGGCTCATTTTTATTTTGATAATTCTTCATAGGTTTAGGGTTTTCAACAACTGGATCTAGTTCTTTTCTAGCTTCAACTTTCTTTTTTGATTTTTCTTCGATAAGATATCCAAATCAGTGTTTTATCATAAGAAGATCTCTGGTAGAATAGTTGTTCATCAATTTTCTCATTGTTGGAATATAACTTCTCTAATTGTTTCTTGGCTTAGGTTGATTCTTCTTACATAATGATATTGTACTTCTTGAGTTTTGCATGCTCTATTTTGGTAGAATCTAATTTTGATGTCACTTGTGTTAGATGAGATCTTAAATCTATATTCTCAGACTTCAAATATGATTCAATTTTGCTATCATCCTTCTTTAAAGTCGGCTTTAGTTCAATGATATTCAACTCATGTTTAAAAATCTCATTTTCTTTCTGTAGGATTTCTACCTCAACATTATCTTTTTTCTTCTCTCTAGGTTCTTTTCTAGATTTAAGATGATCAATCTTATCTTTCAGTTTCCCAATGTAATCCTTTACATCTTCATACCTTTCTTTCAAGTTGTCTCTTTCTTCAATAAGAAGATAAATGTTCTAAAGGGCTTCTTCAAGATTACTCTTTAATTGTTCCATATTCATAGGGATCTTACTTGAGTTGTTAAGCCTCTTCTAAGGAACTAGGCTCTAATACCAATTGTTAGAAATAGATAGTGGGGAGGGGAGGGTGGTGAATTAGTATTCTACAAACTTTTTTCACAATTGAATATTTTTAATTAATTTATAACATGCATATGCAAGTAAACCAACAATGTTGAACAATAAATAAATCCATACACAATGAGACCTCATAACACCATATTTTGTTAACTATGGAAACTGCAGCAAGGGAAAGACCCTGGTGGGGATGACACACACAAAATGATCCACTAAAAAAAAGAATCATGTTAAGGATGTTGACTCTGTTAGGAGTCTATGACTTGTACATATAGTTTCTCAGTCCGTATAAGAGGACTAGGCCCTGTTAAAAGCCTCAACCTTGTTAAGAGTTTCTTTAACCCTATTATGAGTTCATATTACAAAATGTATACAAGATGAGCCCACTGCCCAAACATGCAATTATATAATGTAGTTCTTGTATAAAAAAGAGATAGATACAAAAACAACTTTATTGTTGTCTATTGTACTTTACATATCTATTGTCTTATATTAGAATTCACATCCAATAGCCTTCACATAAGTTCACATATTGTATAATTAGTTCCTAACACCACTCTTTACTTTAGAAATTATAATCTTCCTTTATATCTTACATTTTAACAAAACTTTGTCCTGTTGGCCTTCAAGCTTTCACATGCTTGGCATATTACAAAAATAACTCCTTCTTATGTAGGATGCCATCCCTAATTATCTAAGTAATTATTTCATACCCAAAATAATTCATCAACCTTTATCTCAACTTTTACTATTGTGCTTTGTTCACTTCCTTTACTTATAAAACTAATATATATGATACCATACTATTCGTACCATACTGCACACTTAGCCATGTCATCAAGATACTATTTACTACCTACCCTTAACTACACACATACCAAATATCTCTTTAGATTGTACATTACCAAAAGTGTTCATATGCTGCTAGTTAAAATGTCTAACACTTAGATAATTTTCTGTCATATACTGTGAGTTCTTTAACTGTCAACTATACCTTTACATTTTGATATATATGTTGCCATAAATGACAATAGTAACTTCTCTTACTTAGCCTTATTTCCAAAAGTTAGATCACTCCTTTTCTTTTTTTGGATGTTTTCCATCTATTTGTGAACCCAAAGAGTCCCCCCTTATTTTTGAAGTTAGATTGTTATATTTCAAAATTAATTTTCTCTTATAGAGTTAGATTAACCTATCTTGCATGTGGTTAGATCTCTCATTTATGCTCTTTATTACATTTATATGGTTTGATCTCATTAGATTTTTTTTTTTTTGATCTCCCCTTTTATGATCTTAATTAATTACACAAATTCCAACTTATAACATTCCCATTAGGGAAGCACATGTTCAAAATTCAAATCTAGAGGCGGGCGGGAAGTCACAAGGAAGTGGATCTTGGACACAAGGCATGCAGGAGGGGATCCAAGTAGGTAGTGGAGAGGAGTCAAGGGATGGGGACCCACGTGCGGACATACTAGGGAATCTCCCAACAAAATGGACCTCACTCTTTGTTGTCAAGCCATCTGGTAAGTCCTCTTTCCCTCCGGTTAAGGTTGTGTCAGGTCTAGAAAATGGTTCTTGCATGATTGTTATTCTAGATGAGATTGTTGACCGTAGCATTGCTTCTATGGCCTCAACGCTTATCGGGAAGTTTATTGACCTAAGACCAAATATTGATGTGGTTCGGGCCTACTCTTTGAAAAAATGGAGCTTGAAAGGTTAGGTCAATGTCACTGCTATGGCTAAGGGTTTTCTCTCTTTTCAATTTACCTGTCAAGAGGACATGGCTGACATTCTATGTGAAGGCCCCTAGAGCTTTGGGAGGGCCACCCTAGTGCTTCAAAAATGGTCATCTAAACTGGACTTAAACAAATCCTTTCAGCAAGCTCCAGTTTGGGTTAGACTCCCTAAGCTGCCATTGGAGTTATGGAATGAGGATGCCTTTAAGGGAGTGGCTAGCTCTTTTGGAGAGCTTCTCTCCATCAACCCTATTATAGCTTCTAAAAGTAGGCTGACCTATGTGAGGATCTGCGTAGGAGTAAGGGAAGAGGATGATATGCCTGAAGTGGTATGTTTTTAGTCCAAACTTGGCACTCATATCCAACAGCTGGACTATGAGAGTGTCCCTTTTGGTTGTTTTCATTGTCTTAAAATAGGTCATAAGGCTTTTCAGTGCCTGAAAGCTAAGATTTCTAAGAAGAAAAATCATCCTTCTTCTTCTCAAATGAGGGTGAAGAAAGTTTGGAAAAAGAAGCCTACTATATAGGGCCAGAAGGGCCTTACTCCGGTGACCTAGAAAGTAGCAGATTCTCCAAAGATGACTAACCAAGAGCCCCTGAGCATAGAAAGTAAGGCAACGGAGTTAGTCAAGCTAGGACTAGGTTCCTCTTTACATTTAGATGCCTCTCAATAGATTGAGGATGACCAGGTTGAGGAAAGGATCCCCATTCCTAGAGAAGCGAAAGGTAAGGCTGCCTCGTAGAACCCCAGCAAGGAAAATCCTATACTAGGTTCCACAGAGGAGGAAAAGGAAAGAGTAAATATGGAAATTATCATCTTTCAAGACCCAGAGGAAAACTTGGTATCCACCAGAAAAGGAGCGACCAGAACGGGAAAAAAGGAGGACTTGGTGAAAGATCTGGACCAAAGGGTAGATCTTCTCAGCACCCCAAAGAATGGTCACAAGGCTTCTAGATCCTTGAAGTTTGAAAAAAAAGGGAGAGTCACCCAGGAAGAATCAAATTAGAGTTCCATCAATTGCCTCTCTAGTGATGACCAGGAGTAGCTACAAACCAGATGTGGGCTCTACTACCAAATTAGGTAGAAAATCAGAGAGGGAGTCTAAAGAGGAGGAGACTAGAAGAAGCTTGGTGAATGGGTGCCAAAGCACTCTGAAGGATTTTCCTAAGAATAAAAAATGAAGATCATCTCATGGAACATTAGGGGCCTAAATGGTGCCCATAAATAGGAAATTATTAGGAATCTGATTAGAGACCAGAGACCAGATATTTCGATGATCCAAGAAACAAAAATGAAAAAGGATTCATTGAGAAATATTAAGTTCAGTAACCTAATGAGTGGAGAGGCATCAAAATCTAATGGAGCCTCTAGGGGTCTGCTGACCTTATTTAAGACCAAACATTTTAAGGTGGAATCAATCTTCAATGAAGGTAACATTCTTTTTTGTAAAGTGTTCCATATCCATTCCAATGAATTTTAGTTTTTGCTCAATATATATGCACCCAATAACAAGAGAGATAGAAAGTCCTACTGGTCTAGAGTAGAAGGGCTGGTTTAGAATAGAAATATGAAGAAAGGAATCATTATGGGAGACTTCAATACCCCTCTTCTGGACAAGGAGAAGAAGGGTGGTCTGCCTCAGGACTGGGAAAGCAAGCATGACCTTTCTAACTTCATCAATGGTTTGGCATTTCTAGATCTAGACCTTATGGAAGGTGACTTCACTTGGTCCAATAAATGCTTAGGCAAGGATTGTATTTAGGTTAGACTAGATAGAGCTCTCATTTATCCTGATTGGTTGTAGTCTTTCTCTTGCAAGTTAGCTTTTTTGCCTAGAGTTGGGTCTGACCACTCCCCTATTTCCCTCTCGATTGTTCCTTTTGAACCCTTTAGACCTCCTCCCTTCCATTTTGAGAAAGTGTGGACTTCCCAACCTGACCTTTTAGAAAGTATTAAGGTTTGGTGGAGTATAGAAGTGGAAGGCACTGTAATGTACAGTGTTGCTAGAAAACTCAAAAATTTTAAAAGGATGGTAAAAGCTTGGAACAAGTCATATTTTGGTCACATATTCTCTCTTAAAGAGGATCTCTCTGTTAATCTCTCTTCTATCCAAGCCTCCATTTAGGAAAATGGGTATGATGCCTCAAATAGGGAAGAACATTTGTCCATCTTGTCTGATTTACATGACATTATCAGCAAAGAGGAAAAGTTCTGGAGGCAAAGATCTAGGATCAACTAGCTCAAGGAAGGAGACTAGAACACAAAGTTTTTCCATTTATCTACTCTTAAGCATAGAGCTAATAACAGGATTTTAGGCTTGAAGAAAGACCAGGGTGTGTTGACTAAGGAAGAAGATATATCAAATGAATCTATTTCTTTTTTCTCCTCCCTACTGTCTTGGGATCCTTTGCTCTCTAAAGTGGATCAGGATGATATTATTTCTTGTATTCCTTAGATCCTCCAATCGCACCATAATAATCTACTCTGGGCCATTCCTTCCGATTTTGAAGTAAGAGAAGCCCTTTTTTCTCTTTTGGAAAATAAATGGCCTAGCCTTGATGGTTTTCCCACCTTATTTTTCAAAATGTATTGGCTTGTCATTATGAAGGATGTTGCGAAGGCGGTTCAAGAATTCTTTGGAGCCAGAAGTATTCTGAAGGAGATAAACTCTACATTCTTAGTTCTCATTCCCAAACTTCTAGGAGCTGACACTTTGGATAAGTTTAGACCCATTAGTTTATGCAATTCCCTTTATAAAATCATCTCGAAGATGCTCACTTTGAGGCTGCTTAAGCTTCTCCCCTTGATTATTTCTCAACAACAATCTAGTTTTGTTCTGGGCAGACAGATTTTAGATTTGATTATTATGGTGCCTGAAGTGATTCACTCTATGGAAGCTAGAAAGAGAGAAGGTATGTTACTTAAACTAGACATGTCTAAAGCTTACGATCAGGTAGATTGGTCTTTTTTGAATTTGGTGTTGAAGGCTTTTGGCTTTGATGTCAAATCGTGTAAGCTAATCTCCCAGCTGGTCACCACTCCCTCTTTATCTATTTTAGTTAATTGATCCCCCTCTAATTTTTTCAAACCTACTAAAGGCCTATATCACGAGGATCCTCTATCACCTATTCTCTTTATTATCCTAGCAGAATGGATTGGTAGACTCATGGAGAAGAAAAAGAACGATGGGAGGATCAAAGGTTTTAAACCTTCTTCCAAATGCACCCCCTTTATGCATCAGCAATTTGTTGATGACACTAGTATGGGTGGAGAGGCCTTATTCAAGGGAGAAAAGGCTATGAAAGACACCTTGGACACCTATTCTAGAGGGTCTGGGCAGCTCATCAATTCAAACAAAAATTCTATTTTCTTTATCAACACTACAGAGGATAGACATAAGAGAATCTCCAAAATCCTAGGATGTCAGGTGGGGAAGCCTCCTTCTACCTACCTTGGTCTCCCCTTGGGAGTGACCCCTTCTGATTCCTTTTGGAATGGCATCATGGAAAGGTTCAGTAAGAAACTGGCAGGCTGGAAAGGAGCCATTCTAAGCCAAGCTGGAAAATGTCAACTAGTTAAATCCATCCTTCAAAACTTGCCAATATATGCTCTGAGCCTTTTTACCATACCGGTGAAATATCCTGAGAGGATGGAGAAAATCCAAAGAAATTTTTTATGAATGGGAGCTGAAAGGAATAAAAGGTACCCACTTTTTGCATGGGACAAAGTTTGTCTCCCCAAGAAGAATGGAGGTCTAGGAATCAAGAAGCTCATTCACCTCAATAAGGCCCTCCTAGAAAATCAAATCTAGCGCATCTTTAGTAGCATGGGGGAATGGAGAAACATTGTAGTAAATAAGTATATAAAGAGGTCCTCTATTCAGTTCACCCTCTTCAATAAGGAAATCCCAATAGGTTTTGCTATTTGGAATGGTTTCTTAAAAGCCAGGGACTTGGCTAACTCAAAAGTCTCCTGGAAGCTAGGTAATGGGGAGGATATTCTGTTCTGGACTAACAACTAGCTTTCTTAGGGCCCCCTTATGAAAAACCCTAGCTATGGGTATTGGGACAATGATTGCATCTACCTTAATGGGCACAAAGTTAGCAATTATAGGACTGAATAGGATTGGAGGGACCTTTCTATTATCTTAGATGACCTCAAACCAATTATGATCATGCTTAATTCCTTGTCCCTTAGCAACAAAAAGGATGAAATGGTTTGGAGGGATTATGCCAATGGGCTCTATTCGGTTCCCTCTAGGTACTCTGCTTTATGGAGCTTAAAAGAGACTCCCCCTTGGTCGAGGGCTTGGATCCCTGGCCTCACGCCAAAAGCCAACATGTTTTTTTGGTTGGCTCTTTAGGAAAAAACCCTAACCTAGGAAAATCTTATCAAAAGAGGTCATATCTTGCCTAGCAGATGTGTTTTGTGTAAAGAAGAGTCAGAGACAGGCAACCATATGTTCATCCACTATTCTTTCTCCAAGATAGTTTGGGGCATCCTTACCTAGGACTTAGGCCATAGCTAGTGCATTCCTCCCAACCTTATGGACTTTTTCTATCAATGGCATGGCTTGTTCAATGGGATTGTCTTGCAGGAAATCTGCTTCTGGATCCTAGCCCATTTTTCTTGGAACATATGGAAGGAGAGGAACAATCAAATTTTTAGAGATAGGGAGGAATAGGCTTTAGTTGTTGGGAGGAATATTTTTAGTAACATAAAGGAAAAAAATTTAGTGAGGAAGGGGGGAGAATTGGAGATAAGAGGTAGGCAAAAGGAGAAGGTAAAAGACAAATTGAGGAAAAGATAGGAAGCCAAGTGGCTTCTCCCCCTTGAAGGCTGGCACAAAGCCAACTTTGAAGGAGCCTCCAAGGGCAACCCTGGTTCCTTGGGTAGTGGAGGTGTGATAAGGAATGACAATGGAGATAGTATTGCGGCTTTTTCTCTCCCACTAAGATTCCAAACCAATCATTTTGTGGAAGCGAACGCCACGTGCAATGTTGTAAAATTGGCTTTTGAAATTGGTGTTACCAATTTATGGCTCAAAGGGGACTCGAATAACATTATAAAGTGCATCACTGGAAACTCACATCCATCATGGACAATTGCAAATCTAATTGATGAGACACAAGAGACCCTCAGCAAATTTAATAGAATCCATGTCACTCATATCTTTCGGGAACCTAACCTGGTTGTCGATAGGTTTGCGAACATTGGGGTTGACACAGACCAAAAAAAGACTTGGCTTCCCAAAATTTGTTTGCCAACAGACGTTAAAAGTTTGATCGACTTGGACAAGATCTAAGGAAGTATGGAGAAAATCAAGCTATAATTATGATTATGAAGGTTTTAAGAAATAAGGGTACTTTTCAAAATGGAAGCATGGGAAATTGTAATTGCAGTGATTCATTATTGATTAATTGACACACTTTGTGGGTTGTTTTTCACATTCACTTCTGGAGCAATAGAAGGGTATTTTTCTCTATGTATTGCTTACTCTTATAGGTCCCTTTCAGTCACAGAGTGAGGAGCACATGAGTAAAGAGGGTGTGCAATGTACAAAAATGGTTGGCGAAAGGTGCAGAAAGGAGGTGTTGGGAGATTATGAGAAATGGAGTAGGGAGAAAGTGTGGGAAAAGCTAGAAGAGGGTGGGGTTACCAATTTTATCATGAAGTTGCATGGTTTTGATCAGGAGGTGACCAAAAGTATGGTGGGGTCCTAGAAGGATGGCAAGGTGAAGGTGAATGGGGTCTACTTCCAAATAACGGAGGAGGTGATTGTGACTGTCACTGAAATCCTTATTGAGGGTTTTAAATTCTTCAGGGATAAGAAGCTCTTAGCCAATGTGGTCAAGGACTTTGCAGAGAGTGAGAAAGAACTAAAGGCACTAAGAAAGATTAACACCTACTATGTCCCCAACTCCATGGAGAAGTGGTGGAAGTATGTTCTGAGAGCTGTTATCGAGTATATCACGTTGGACCCTAGGTTTGATAGAGTTCATACCCACCACTTTTTTATATTCAATCATTTCCAGCATAATGCTACAATTTCCTTTCCATATTATTTGTTAACCTCTATGAGCAAGGCGGTGGAAAGCTTCAAAAAGAAGCCCATCACAAATCAGGCTCTACATGAGGTGCTATTGCTCCTTATCCATGAGCACTTCAAGGCTCATACTATAAGCATTTCTCCCCCTAAGATAGAGAATGTGGAGTCTGGTAGTTCTAGTTACTCCTTTGATTCGAAAGACATACAGAGCCTCAGTTCTGAAGAAGGATGGATCTCTTCTTCAGGGAAATTAGCGACCCACCAAGCTAAAAATTCACCCTCCCCCATAACCCCTAATAGAAAAAGCCCTAGGGATCATGGGAAGAAGCCTCCTAAGAAGGATGAGGAGGGAGTTAATGATGATGAGGAGGAGCTAGAGTCTAAGGAAGTGGTTAAGAAGACACAAGAGGAAATAAAGGATGAAAGTGGAAGGAAGAAATGCAAGAGGGAGAATTTGGAGGAAGCGTGCTCTCAGTTTGAGGAGGCATTTGTGCCCCTATCTCCTGTCCACCTTGAAGCCCAACTTGAGGAGCAGAAAGAGGAGAATGCAGGGAATGCGAAAGGGGAAGTGCAAGTCAATGACAGGAGTAAAGCTTGGAAAAACTTTAATGTTAGGACTTTAAAGATGAGAATCTTTAGGGAGGCCATGAATCCTAAAATCCTCCCTGAAAATCAAGAGGAACCACAGCTGGAAGAACTCATTGACCCAACAATAGTGGCTATTTTGGACAGAGCCAGGCAGATAGGGATGAACCTCTTGAATAATGCTCCCAACAATATGATTGATAATTTTAGATCAATCAAATGGATTCTCTACAAGCTGGAGGAGGTCAAAGAATAGGTGAGACATATTGAGGCAACAAGGAATAGAATGGATGCTAACAGGAGGACATATTTGGCTGATAGGCTCAGTCTGGCAAAAAGAAGGATACACAACCTGGAGAGCTACAATCACAACCTTGTGACTCAAATGTTCTCTTTGTTAAGCTCCATTGACAATAACATCATCTCTCTTATGGGTTGGATCAAAGATAGAGAAATGCAGATAATGAGGAAGGAAAAGATAGGGAAGAAGCCAGAACAGAGGATCACTCTACAAAGGACAACACCATTCCTGATTAGGACCAAGGGGACCAAAGGGTGCAACAGCTAGAAGCGGACAAGAATCAACTAGCCTTCGAGGCCGCTTAGGTTATGCAAGAGCTAGAACAAAAGAATGAGGAATAACTCTCACCTGTTCTTTTGTTTTCTTTGTCTTTTGGCTTTTGTTATAGCTTTAGGCCATGGTTTTACTTGTCTTTTTTCCAGGTATTTTCTCAAAACTTTACTTTTTGGTTGGGCTTGATGCTTATTATCAACCTTTGAACTTAAACTTTTTTGGCTGGGCTTTCACACTTATTATCAACCTTATTTGTTTTAAATATTGGGTTTCAGGATCCATGTAAAACCTATTTATCTAATCAAAAACATTCCTATTAGATGAAGTCGTAGACTCATGGGCTCCTTTGTTAGAAATAGATAATACTGAGAGGGGGGGTGTGAATCAGTATTTTCAATCTTTTTACCCACAACTGAATATTATTATTTACTTTATCATGTGCATAAGAAAATAAACCAATAGTGTAGAACAATGTAAACAATCATACACAAAGAGAGATCATGACACCATATTTTGTTAACTAGGAAAACCTTGGCTAAGGGAAAACTCTGGTGGGGATGGAACCCACTAGATGATCCACTATATAAAGAATTTGGTTTAAGGATATTGACCCTATTAGGAGACTATAAAGCATGTATAGTGTCTTGAGTCCCTATGAGGAGACTAGGCCTTGTTAGAAGCCTTAACGCTATTAGGAGTTGCCTCAACCCTATTAGGAGTTGGTAGATTACATACAAATGTGTGCAAGAAGAGCCTACTACCCTAACATGAAACTATACAATAAGTTCTTCAAGAAATAGGTATCATACAACACTGAGTAGTTTGTTGTACTTCAAAAATCTTCTAATTGATAATTCTTCACTTAAGAGAAACTACACACATATTATTCTACATCATATCTTTGCATCATATAGCAAAGTATCACATTCACTTGTTACTCACATTTCACAAGATCATATTGACTTCACATTTATTGATCATTGAATCATCACAACCTTTTTTCATACACTTTACTTCATAAATAAAGTTCTAATTACTTATACAAAAAAACTTTAGTAAATTCTTCCTTAGTTGGCTCATATGACATCATCAGAGTTAGCTCAATAAGAAATTATAACTCAAAATAATAAATCAAATTGTTAAACACATTATGCTGATATACTTTGTTCTGCACTATGTAATTACTACATCACTAATTCCTTCATAATTCAAACTTGATTGGCTGTATAGACATGTGCATTGGTATAAGTCATCATTATGACATCATGCATCTCTAATCAATTGTGCAAGAGATTATTTTAAGCGAATATTATGTTATCATCAAAATTGTCCTACTACTATAACACTATCTGATACTTAGACAATTTTCTTCTGTAACTAAATGAGGCTAATCTACAAAAAAAATATGTTGCCATAAATGACAATCATAACTTACATTATTTTATTGATTGGACATATTGCCAACAATCTTCCCCTTTGGCATTGATGGCAATATTTTGGGAAAATTGGCTAAGTCCCAAACATGTTGTCATGCCAATCAAAACAAATAGCCATAAAATAAGGACATAAAAAAGCATTTGTGTCTATGTATGAAAGATGGCATTCCTTATTTCTTCCTATTACAACTTATTGCTCCCCCTTACATATTATACACACTATAATTTCTTGCAATACAATTTTTCCATAAATCTCCCCCTTTGACATCAATGACAAAGGTATCAAAAGGATTGTCAAAATCTAGTAGCTACATATCAAAACTTGGAAAAAAAATCATTGAAATCGGTCTTCAACTACTCAAATTGTTTCTTCCAACTATCCTTCAGTGCATCATATACAATGATAAGTGCACATAAAGCATATGGTGCTAATTTTTCTACATTCAAATCTGTAGCCATAAATTTGTCATATGAAGACTTTGCACACAAGCATTCTTCCAATTGATTTTCTAGTAATGTTATTTGAGGGAATAAGTGTACTCTCAAAAGTGTGAACCTCTTTAGAATTTTCTCCTTCTCCACTTGTATTTCCCTTATATTATCATGAAGTAGCTGACTTGTATGCTCAATGGTGTTCACTTTTTTATTCTACTTTAAAAAGTTGTTAGTGACTGTTTGAAGCTCAGTCACTTTATCCTTGATCTGATCATCATATTCTTTTAGATAAATGTATGCTAAGTTACACTTAGCATATGCCTATTTTCCTTCATCTATGCACTACCTTAGTGCTTCAATACATATGTTCAGAGTTTCTATATTATTTCTCATGTTAGTGCACATGGTGTTTATAAGTTTACCATCATGCTCAGTCTATGCTTGAATGGTAGCTACATTTATGAGTGTAGAAAACTCATCATCAAAAGCCTTGCACAAAATTGTTTCACGCTATTCAATATCAGTTGGGGTGTCAACAGGGCTTGTTACCTTTTCCATCTTGTCCAAAACTATGGTCAAAGTCTTTTCTATTGACTTGGCTGATTTCTTCTTCTCAAGGTGTTTTGTCAAGGAAGATATGAGATTATGTGCTTCATCTTCTTTGTTAGATTGTGCTGGAGCTATTGCTACTACTGTTTGGGTAGGAGGAGTGGAAATTTCTACTGCTACAACTACTATCAAAGGCACACTTCAAATACCTGCTACAATGCTAGTCTCCATTTTCTATGTAACTTCTTTAGTAGTCTTCTGAACCTCTTCTTCGTCAAAACTACTGTAATCCACAATATTGCACACAATGTTGGCACCAAAATGCTTGAATGGATCTTTTGATTTGTCAACAGTCACTTTGGTGTTGTCTACTTGCATAGAATCACTGCCAATAGTGATGTGAGGAGGAGAACTTGATGTAGCTATTGGTTTCATACTGTGAGGAGGGTTGTAAGTTGTAGGATTATCCTCCTTTATCTACATACTCTCCTTGGGTGTCTGGTTAGCTTCTATTGACTGTGCACTTACTTCAAGCTTCTTGCTTGCCTCTTCTGCCTATGCACTTGCTCTAGGCATCTGTGCACTATCTCCAAGTATTTGCTCACTTTCTCCAAACATTTGGCTTGCCTTCTTATTTTGCACACTTTCCTTAGGCATAGTGGACATGAAAGAAACTATAGCCTCCTAAGTTTCTTTATTGACTTCCTCATAATTTCCTCCCATAATAAGAATGGATCTTTTCTTATGCCTCAATAATTGTGCTATACCTTTCAAAATTTCTTTCATCTCTTCTTCACTATTTACAGTGCATAACTTTCTCACTATGTTTATTCTTATTTGTTTATCCTCTTTTATAACTCTACTCTTCCTATTTAGCAATCTATTGTACAAATCTTTGGTTATTTTCCCTTTTATAGTATCAAACCTCTTATCTTTCAAAATCATGTTTCTAACTACAGCATTTTCTGGTTGTCTCCTATCCATGTTATTATACAAGTTATATTATTTATTTAACTGTACAAAATTATTATCATTAATAATTTTCATGTTAATGTTTTCTACCTTTGGCTTCTATGCTCTGCATCCTACTGATGTCTTGGCTTCCTGATCAGTTGCTTTAACTGGTTTGTCATTAGTCTTTTCCTTAGACTCAAATGAGCTAATCTGTAGAGTTTTCCTTATTTTGCTTGGGGCACTGATGATCTAATTTACTTTTGTTTTAGGAGGGGTGTTATCCTCATGGATTTTCTTGATTTTGATTTTTCCTCCATCTTCAATGATTTTCTAGAGGTTGCTACTACGCAACTATTGCATAAAACATAGAAGGAGTCTACGCACTTGTTTGGGAAAATGTGACCTCTTCAATAGGTCTTGCCACTGCAATAGGTGTAGGGGTTAATAGCTCAATTTGGCCACTGGCCTTTATTTCCATAGCTATTCCCTTTACCTCATCAAATTCTTTCCTTGTCATTCTAGATTCTTTCAAGATAGAATCAATAGCTTTCTCTACCTTCTTCTTGGAGTCCTTCATGACCTGACTAGTTTTCACTTCTCTCATTTTCTTTGAATATGTTCTCCATCTAGGACAATTAGAATTAACTTCAGAATGAAGGATTATATGCACATATCCTTCAATTAGATCCTCACTCATTTCATATCCCATAGGTTCAACAAATTTCACCTAAGGAACTACTACCTCCATGAATATAAAATTTGTCTCAACCATGAAACATAACTCATCCTTATATTTTTCTACTAGTGCTGGAGGTATTCTATACCTTTTCTTCATTTTTGTTTGGAAAGATTTCATGATCTTGTCCAAGTCACCGTATTTGATTTCTTCAAGTCTTGACCTATAAACTTGAGTGATCTACTACATAGTGCACTCATTTTCATCCCAAACTATGATACCAGGAAACTTTTTGATAGCATAGAATAATATGTGTATCAGAAGGGATTTAAATCTAAATACTACACTTCTTGATTTCTTGATTCTTGAGATATTATCCAATAGTTGTGTTCTGAAAATATCACACATGTTCAATTCTTCACCTCTTACTGCCAGGTAAGTTGCATGAAGAAATCCTACAGGGATTGAATCTATTCTTGATCCATGATTATACTTGTAACCCAAAATCTTGCAAATATGTCTCACTCCATCATCTTGGATTGAGTTGACTTTCATGTTCCTTCCATCAAAATATGTGTTGAGATTTTCCTCAACAAGTTTGCGCACATTCTTGATGTTTACTAGATTTCTACCCTCATTACTCAATCATGTGACCTTGTGAATTAGGTCATTATCAATGCTAATGATAGAATCTCCCAACCATAGAATATCATCATGTGATTTGCTAAGGATTATTTTTGTCCAGTCATTATTATCGAAATCCATGTAGAACATATGCTTAACTAGGTTAAGATATTCTAGTAAACTATGTTCAAATTTTAATGATAAATCATTGCTACACATCTTCTCCAAATCCTTATGAATCTCTAAATCACCTATACTTTCAATCTTGTAGTGAATATAACCTTTGATATCTTCCACATGAAGAACATTTTCTAGAACTCACAAAAATGCTCCATTGGAGTCATCGAGAAAAGAAACAAATGGGTATTTTTTGAAATTATACCTAGGCCTATTGCTTACATTATAAACTTCTTGCCTTTTCATTCTTGAAGTATTATGCTCAATAATTCAGAAAAATACCTCAACTTTGCATTCTAGGGTTTCCAGTGACTTTGTGTGCTTGTAGGGCTCTTTAATTCTCCAACTCTTGCTTCAAGCTTGCACACAAACATCACACAAACAAATGATGTATGCAAGCTAGTTTTCATCCTTTAAATCTTTTGCAATCTATACTACGCAATAAATGCATATCTACCACTAGTTCAGTATACTATCTTTGTGCAACAGAGAGTTTGATCCTTTTATATATCCTCATCTTGATCATATCAGGCAATGTGTACTTTACTAAAGACTTTTCTAAATGTCTACTACCTACTGTTAACTACATAACCCTTAATATTTCCTCTAGCATTAGTTATCAACAACTGATACTCTATTCCACTGAGAATGCTCAATTCTGGTGAGAGGAGTCACAGATAATAAGTGACTTCATTGTCCTATTAGGTGCATTTTCTATAGTTGTATGTGAGCTTTTTGGTTCCTTTTCCTTCACAAATGATTCCTTCAATTCATTTGGCTGTTCTTTTACTTCATTTTTTCTATTGTTCCTTCTAAAATTTTGATTCTTGTTTAGGTCTTTTTTGTCCATTCTGCAAAACTTTGCTATGTGTCCAAAGTTGTTACATAATGAACATACAAGTACATCTCTTTTCTATTCATTTAGCTTGTCATCAAGTCTTCTACAATTCCTTTCAATGTGTCCAAGATTGTTGCATCTGTAGCAAATAATCTATCTTCTTTATCCACTTTAATTATTGTGGGATCTTCTTCTATTTCCTACATGGTTAGTGTTCCTATGCATCCTACTATTTACATTATCACTCTCAAATTCAGGTTTCTTAAAATCTACTGCATAATGACCATATCCATGACAATTATGACAATAAAATTTTGGAATAGGTTTGAAATACTTACCTTTGCAATTGACTTCAGTGTCTTTAGGTTCATCACACTAGGAAAAAGATTCATTTCTTTTGGTATTCATATCTTGATCAGATTCTTTGTCTTTCTCAGAGTGACTAGAATTCACTTTGTCTTTAGATGGATCATCTATCTTGCTTAGGTCTTTGTTGACTTCAGGAGTAATAGGTTCTTTTGTTTCAACAAATTTCTTGGTGGATTGACCAAGAAAGAATCCTAGTCTTATCATAACTAGGTCTTTGTGCACATATTTGTTCTTCAATTTTAGTATTGCTGGTATATAATTTCTCAAGTTGCTACTTGGTTTGTACCAACTCACTTTTCACAATGGTGTTGTATTTTTCTAATTCTGCATGTTCTAACTTAATAGATTCTAGTTTTCATATTACCTTTCTTAACTGGGATCTCAGATCTGCATTTTCATCTTTTATTTCAGATTCAATCTTACCTCCATTTTTATTTAGACTCAACTTGAGTTCAACTATCTTTAACTCATGTTTTAGGATCTCATTTTCTTTCTTCAAATCTTCAATGTCATCATTACTAGTCTGATTAGTAGGTCCTTTCTATTTTAGGTCATCTATTTTGTCTTTCAATTCACCAATGTAGGCTTTTGCATCATTGTATCTATCTTTGAGGCCATCTCTTTCATCAATAAGAAGTTCAATCTATTCAAGTGCTTCTTCAAGATTTTTCCTTAGTTGTTCCATATCCATAGGGATCCTTTTCAAGCTATTAAGCCTCTTTTGAATAACTAAACTTTTATACCAATTGTTAGAAATAGATAATACTAGGTGGGGGGGTGAATCAATATTTTCAATATTTTTACTCACAACTAAATATTATTGTTTATTTTATCATGTGCATAAGAAAATAAACCAATAGTCCATAACAGTGAAAAAAACCATACACAATGAGAGATCATGACACCATATTTTGATAATTAGGGTAACCCTGGCCAAGGGAAAACCTTGGTGGAGATGGAACCCACTAGATGATCCACTATATAAAGAATTTGGTTAAGGATATTAACCCTATTAGGAGTCTATAAAGAATGTATAGTGCCTCGAGTCCCTATTAGGAGACTAGGCCTTGTTAGAAGCCTCAACCCTATTAGGAGTTGCTTCAACCCTGTTAGGAGTTGGTAGGTTACATAAAAATGTGTGCAAGAAGAGCCCACTGCCCTAACATGAAACTATACAATAAGTTCTTCAAGAAATAGGTATACATACAATACTGAGTAGTTTGTTGTGCTTTGCAAATCCTTTGATTGATGATTCTTCACTTAAGAGCAACTGTGCACATATCAGTCTACATCATATCTTTGCATCATATAGAAAAGTATCATATTTACTTTTTACTCGTATTTCACAAGATCATATCAACTTTGCATTTACTAATCACTGAATCATCACACCCTTTTTTATTCCTTTTTTCACACACTTTACTATGCAAATAAATTTCATTACTTATACAAAACACTTTAGTAAATTCTTCCATAGTCATCTCATATGACATCATCAAAGTCAGCTTAACAAGAAATTATAACTCAAAATAATAAATCAAATTGTTAAACACATTCTACTAATATGCTCTATTTTGCATGGTGTCATTATTGCATTACTAATTCCTCAAAATTCAAACTTGGTTGATTGTATGCACATGTGGACTGGTATGTGTTATCATTATGACATCATGCATCTCTAATCAATTGCGCAAGAGAATATTCTAGGGGAATATTTTGTTATCATCAAAACTGTCCTGCTGCTATAACACTATCTAATACTTAGACAATTTTCTTCTACAACTGAATGAGGTTAATCCTCAAAACAAATATGTTGCCATAAATGACAATCATAACTTACCTTATCTGATTGATTGGACATATTTTCAATGTGCTTTGATCATGGTTTCTATTTTCTTCCCTAGACGCGTGATGACACTAACATATTTTCTTATTATTTTAATCCTATAATGGAGCATAATTCTTCTCAATCATCCAATGGTGAAAATGAAGCTTTAAGATTTCCTCCTTCACACATTGATAAGCTTTCTCATGCATTTGATAAATTGGAAACTTGGCTTGCAAGAGAAAATCAAAATCCTAATAGTGTTATTTTGATTGAGCCTCTTAAAAAATTTGTGAATAATGATGATTATAATATTTCTATCTTTCATGGTATATCTCACCTTAATAATACTCATAGTCAATCTTTGATGGACTATGCACAAGAGTTAAAATATCCTCCTTCTACAATAGTTAAACCTTCCACTCCAAGTTCCACAACTCTTTCTAGCATACTTACATATGTTCCACCTTTTATAACTACTTCTACACAAGTGTCCACTATTTAAGTGTTGGTCTTCATAGCCTTTCACTTCTTGTGAGTGTTCCTCCTACTTTCATCCCTTCTTCATTTCCTTCATTTAATGTAGTTCCTTTTACTTATCTAAACCCTTTACCTATTCCTTCTAATCCTCTTCTAAAATACTTACATCTTTCTACCACTTCTTACAACTTTACTAATACATCTAGCATACCTATGCCTACTATCACATCTTCTAATTGTACTATTAGTAGCCTTGTTCAAACCATCACTATATTACAACAAAAAATGACTCACTTTACTCAATGTAAGTAAAAATTTCCTACATGTGATATAGTTAATCCCCTTTCCTTAGATATCCATTGTGTTGCTATACCAAAACATATTGAGGTACCTCATCTTGAGAATTATAATGGTAAGGGAGATCTTGTGATTCATGTATAAGCTTTCTAGACTATATGTAGTAATTTTTCTCATGACTATAGGCTTATGGCTAAGTTGTTTTCGTGTACTTTTACGGATAGATCCTTGCAATGGTGTTTCTCTCTACTTCCTTATTCTATCAATTCCTTCCAAACTCTTGCTAATGATTTCATTAAATAAATTTTAGAATAATATTGGTCCACAGCTTTCTTTAACTAATTTGATGCATTGTAAGAAAAATGCTAAAGAGAAAGTTACAAATTTATTCGTATATTCAAAAATTTGTATGCCTAGATTTATTATCCTATGCCTAATCATGATATGGAACTCATCTTTATTTCTAATTTACATAAACAACTTAGAGACAAGATTTTCCTTATTGAGTATAACTCCTTTACACATCTTTGTGTAGTGTTCAAATATTACCAATTACAAGTGACTCAACTTGAGAGCTCTACTGTGATGGCTCCTATTTCTAATAATAAGAGTGATGTCATCATTAATAATTTCATCAAAATCAATCAACAAGGATAGTTATTGGTCAAGTAGCTACTACATCTAAAGGTACAACGTCTACTTTTTCCTCTCTATATCATCCTAATAATAAGTACACTCAATTATCTAAATAATTGTCTGAGGTGATGACTAAATTGATTCATTTTGGAATTCTTAAACTTCTTCCTATTCATCCTATTCATACTCATAAATTGATACCTAAGACTATTGATTAAAATGATTTATGCCAATGCCACTATCAACTTGGTCATGATACTCAAAGGTGTTATGCTTTATATAATTCTATTCAAGACCTTATTGAGACTAATACTATATTTATTGATGCTCAAGTTAATAATGTGAATACATTTATTGTGTTGCCTAATCAGAATTTTCAGTTTACACTAATCCTTTACCTTCACACTCAACAAATGTTATTAATAAATTGTCTTCTTCTGAAAACTATAATAAGTATGATGATAAGATGTAACAATAGAATCATGTGGTTAATCATATTTATTTAGAAGCTAAACCTCTGATTTATTCTCTACTTGAACCTAAACATACACCTCCTATTAGCTTTAGTTAGTGTAGTATAGTTAAGGCACCTAATGGTCCTCTTTACATCACTACTAGAGTTGCTCATATTCCTTCTTGTGGTACTTTGTCTAATCCCTCTTCTACTATGAATGTATTAACTAAAGAATACCCTTTTAATAAATAGTTTCATAGAGATACCCATGATACAACTATTGTATGAATTCAAACTTGTAATGGTTTTCTTATCCTAAAGGTTCTATCAGTTTGACTATTTATCTTATAGGGGAAGTTGTTTATATTAACTTTTTCATTATTCCAACTTTTGATCAATCTCAAGTTAAGATTGGTATTCAATGGCTTTATTCCAGGAATGTTGTAGCTTCTCCTATTCATAAATATCATAAATTTTCCCATGATGGAAACAATTTCACCATTAATCATTTCATTTATAAGTCATCATGTCCTAGAAATTGTGATGGGATTGACTTTTATTGTCCATCTCATCTTGAAAATCACCTACGTGTCTTGATCATCTTTATCAAAAATATAATAATATAAGGTATCCAAGATCATATAACTTAGTCTTCCTAAGGGTTATTCTCTTGAGCCTATCTTGCCTACTCTATTTGTTCCTTCTACTTCTAAATTTCTTTTACCTCCTACGTCCATTCCTTTAGCTACTATATCTGAACCCATTATTTTCCTTCTTCAAAACCTATGGTAGTTGATTCTAATCCTTCTAGTTTATCTCATAAGACTATTTGTATCCAGCATTCCCATCATTATTGCAAGAAATTTTAAGCTAAAGAAAAGTTGAAGTTCATTATATTTCTTCTCAACTTGCATCTTTATCTCAATCTTTTCCTTCCTTTGATCAAAGCATGTGTGATTCTTTGGAGGAAGATAAAAAAGGTAACACTATGCATATGGATAAACATGATGGTTCTCTTCATACTTTAGATTCTATTAATTTTGATATGGAAGATACTTTAGATGATGAACATGTTAATAGTGATGAAGAATTAATTGATGTAGATGATGATTTTTCTAACATGCTTTCTATGAAGGTTAAAATCTCTCCTAGTAACTATCATAATGACTCTAAAAGTCCTTTCTTAGAATTGGTTGTAATTTCTACAGTGTTAATGGATGTCATTCCTCTCATGAGTCTCCATCCTTACCCTATCTTTTCTGACTAAGATGGGGGAACATTTAACACTTTATATAGACTTAATTTAACATTGTAGTCTTTGTGTTCTTGTGTTGTGTTTTCTCATGTGTTGTTCTTTTGTTATATAATCTGATTATTTTTCAGGTGATCTTAATTGCTTTATTGAGAACACGAGGGTTATTTTTGTAAATAAGTATTTACAATTTACACTTTACTTAAGATTACTTAGATTACTGCATTTTCATATTAGTTATCATGTAGACACCTAGGAGATTTCATATTCATATGAGTTTTCATATAGACAACATAGTAGTTTGCACTATAATTGAGCACATGTTATCTACTACATCTCTTTATGAGATACACCTTTGTATTCTTATCCTCTCATTGATGCATGTAAATTCATGCACAATGGAGGATAATCCACTCTTTGTGGACATGTACATAATTATTTCTTTATATCTCTCTGCATGAGTCCTAGTCATCATAGTTTCCTTTAGATATAGGCACTACTATGATGTATGTTAATGGAAATGTAATGCAATCTAGGTAACTAAAAAGGGGGGTAAATTAGGAACCACTTAAACTTCTTCAACTAAACGACTTTGTTAAGTTGTCTAATCTACTTCCATGCATGAAATATAAAATAGTAAAGTAACAACACCATAACACAATATTGGTAACCTAGAAACCCTCTAAGTAGAAGGTTAAACTGGGGTGGGGATGACACCCACAATGCTTGAGTACTATAGTAACAAAGTTGGCCTATTAAGGCTTACAAATTATCACTTCTGATGATCTTACTTGGTTAAGAGAAATAAGGACTATTAGGTCCACTCGGTTAAAGGATTTATACAATACAATTAAGTATGTACTTTGTTAGGAGTTTTTACAAAGGACTATTAGGTCCACCCAATTAAAGGATTTTTGACTGATGCACCTATTAGGATGAATCATTGGATTGATCTCTAATGTGTAACTGTGATTGCTAATGAAGATCCTTTGAAGTAAATTGATCACTTGACTATGATAGAAAAGTCTCTTCTTTTCCTTGGAATTCTTGTAGCCTTCAAATAATCTTCTCTTCTATATTCACTTAATGCTTGAATGATATCTATTGGACAAAAAAAATTCCTTATACTTATATCTATCCAAATAATTCCATCACAGGTAAACTATAACACAAAAAATTGCAAAAACAATTACCAAGTTGGCTTAGTGTAGTAACTCGGGTCCAATGGCTTACTTGAGCAATGCTAAAGATACTCGAGCAACACTATCACTTTGGCTAACTCTGGCACTCTATTGATATTGGATTCTTAGTTCATGTTGATCACTCGGTAGGAACTACTAACTCAATTCACACTAGTATGTCATCTTTATTATCATCTTGGAACAAAACTTCTTTTTTGACCTAGTCAACACTAGAGCTCAACACTATCAACTCGGTTGACACTAAGACTCAATGTGAACTATCAACTTGGTTGACACAACAACTTAGTTGACACTGCTTACTTCTTTCATAGTTAACATTGTTTACATGGTTCCTTTGTGAGCTTGGTTAACACTACAGACTAGTAAATTGGTTACTATTGTCTATCCATTATGACTAAGTATTTTGACATTAACTAATAATATATCATGCAATGAGATTAATAGTATGCATCCATTATCATTTGATGATTATTGACATTCTCATTTGATCATCTCTTGTCTCTCTTGTGCTATCTCTTCCACTTTTATATATTGGTACTACATTATTGCCTTAGGAAAATTCTTACATGGTATTAAAGCCATAAGAACGTACATTTGCTAACCATTGGAGAATTTCATTATTTCACATCATGGAGGGCCATGATTCATATTTGGAATCAACATTCGTGTGGGAACATTTTGAGATAAAACATATCTTTCCATTATGTCCAAGTGGTCATCCTAGAAAATTTTGACTATAAATTTGCCTACTTTGGGCAAACGTCAAATCTGAGAATTTTTTTTTTGCAAATCAAAACCCTAAGCCCCAATTTGTAATCTTCAAGTATTATTTTGGATATTATTTGCATTTTAGATGTGAAATAATTTATTTTTTATAATTTTTTTGGATCCGCATTATTTGTGTGTAATTTTTGGATCTTTAATTTTTGTAATTTTTTTGGATCTGCATTATGTCAAAAAATGTCCAATTGGGCCATGTTCATAATCTACATGTAGGACTAGCACATAGACTACAAGGTATGTAAGTAGTCAAATCACAATCAAATATGACTAACCAAGCACACCCATGTACTGCACAGTGTTATGTAAATTGATTTTTATACATTATACTCTATTGGATCCTTATAATTTAAAAGAATTTGTATCTTTGGATGGGGTGAATGTGGGATTAAAACCCCACACTCACTTGTCGATTGATCTCTTCTCCTTGGTGGCACCACCTTCCTAGAAGCTCCACCAAAGTGGATCCTCCACCTTCGCCACATGATGAACACATGTCCCCAATGTAGTGAACACATAGAAGCCAACACCCTCCTTTTAGACTATACATGGACCAAATGTCAGTCGCCACACAACCTTTGCCTGTCCACTTAAACGATGACATGTATCTTGTGTCAATATCATTAGACACATTGATGCTACATCATCAAAAACATTACCACCACCTCAGTATCATGCCTGTTGGAAATATAAGAGGAATAACTAAGAGGGGACAGGTGAATCAGTTACTACAAAAAAAATCCCAAATCCCTTAGATGTTAGAACAAAATAATAAACTCTGAAAACTAAACTTTGTTGATGCTCAGTAAACATACAAAGATGTTGTAACTTGGCAAACACTAAGAATTCTCAATAACTACTTAACATGCAAATCTTAAGATTTTATTTGTGATTACTTATTATTTTAACTTAGTTAAAGACACAAAAAAGAAATAGCATGAACACATTTGACACCAAGATTTAATGTGGAAACCCAATTTGGGAAAAACCACTAATTGCAACTAGTTACAATTTTCACTCTTTTAAAGTGAGCCCTGTTAGGAGCCAACCTTGTTAAAGGTTACAAAATACATGGTTAAGTGTGGCCCTATTAGAGGATTTAATCACCCTATTAGAAGTGGCCTTGTTAGAGATCTTTGGACAATTCAATAGAAATACCACCTTGTAAGAGGATTTACAAATAGTTGTTAAGCCAACTCTATTAAGAAATTTGGATCACTGCTACAATGGTTGGAGAGTAATAATGACATGACCTGATTTGGTTGCAATTGAATTTTTTATTACAAATCTCAATTTTGGCTTGTACTTGATCCTTTCTGATCGAATGTATTTTTTAGCTTCACAAGGATATTTAGCTTATCATTCTAATTTACTTCCTCTTTGCATCATTAGATCTTCAAAATCTTCAATTCATTCTCATTTTCTCACACACTCTAATTCTCAACTTAACCTTTTATTTATATCTTTCATATTGTTAAGTTAGCTCAAATACAACTTAGAATAATTAATATTCATCTTCTCAGTTGGCTCGAACCATCAGATAAATTAATTGAACTCAATATGCTAAATAAGAAAATCCTTTGTTAGCTGACCCTGCTCGGTAGAGACTAACATAGGAATTATTTTCCTATCTTAACCAACTAAAACTCAGTCAATAGTGCATTCTAGCAATGTTCCTTTGGTAACTCAATGAGCTTAGTTAAAACTAGTTTTATCCAACATTTCCTTCATTAATCGAGTGAGCTCGATTAACACTCATCTTCCACAGACTTTCCTTTGACACCCAAGTGAACTCGATAAATACTACCTTCTGAACTAGGCAAACTCTAGATTGCTCAATAGCCACAGAAAACTTTCTTCAATACCTGAGTGAGCTTGGCATACACTGACTGGTAATGATATGACATTTTGTGTAACATTAAATACAATACACAATTAATCAATTGTATTCAACAATCTCCCTCTTTGGCATTCATGGAAACACAACATGTCATAACATAGTAAACTTTTGGAGCAAGAATAAAGTAAGGAACATATCCTTAGTTTCAATCTAATTCTCATCTATGAGAACTCCCTCTATTAGTGTGAACTCTTTCTATTTTTAGTTTCTCCTTCTATTAGAAAACTTTTATCAAGTTCATTCTCCCTTTTTTACAATTCTTCCTATGAGAGAAAA
Organism: Cupressus sempervirens; assembly: GCA_028749045.1. Lineage (NCBI taxonomy): Eukaryota > Viridiplantae > Streptophyta > Pinopsida > Cupressales > Cupressaceae > Cupressus > Cupressus sempervirens. The sequence continues at coordinate 540,432,210 of CM053785.1, forward strand.
CTTCTTCATCTTTTCAACAACAACAAAATTTCTATGAGATATGAATAGTAAACTTCTCCCTCTTTGACATCTCATGCCAAAGACAATAATTAGTGAATATTAATATACCTCAAGTATTGATTCATTTGCAATATGCCTTTGCCAATTATACATCAATTGATTGATCTTTAACATGCTTTAGTTGATGCATGACTAAGCTTCATTTAGTGAGCTTCAGATAGGGGAATCATCCCTAGCTTACCTCTTAGATACAAAAATGCATCCTTAGGTAATGGCTTGGCGAATATTTCTACAATTTGTTCTTTTGTATTTACATATTCCAATCTAACTTCTTTATCTTCCACCAACTGTCTTAAGAAGTGATATTTTATAGCAATGTGCTTTGTTTTGGTGCGCATCATTGGATTCTTTGATAAATTGATTGTACTAGTGTTATCACAGTATATGACTACTAGATCCTTGATCTCTATCTTCATACCTATCATAAGTTATTTGAACCAAATAATGTTAGAACAATTAACTACTGCTACCACATATTTTGCCTCTGCTATAAATTGAGAGATACAATTTTGTTTCTTGCTTGTCCAAGACACTAATCTTTTAACAAGAATGAATGCTCCACCACTAGTGCTTTTTTTGTCATCAATACTTCCTACCCAATCACCATCTGTAAATACTTTTAAGTCTATATTGCCTTTTATTTTGTAGCATAAGCCATATTCTTCAGTACCTTTCAGATATCTCATGATTCTTTTGACTTCCATCAAGTGATTTTCTTTGGGATTTGCTAAGAATCTTTCCACCATACTGATTGCTAATGTAATATCAGGCCTTGTATGCACTACATATTGCAATTTTTTAATCATTGATCTATATGTGGTCTAATCTATCTCTTTGGAATCATCATTTTTTGAAAGCTTATGTCCACAAGACATAGGGGTTCCAACTGGTCATGAATCTTCCATTCCAAATTTCTTTAGATCTCCTTGATATATTTAGACTGAGTAATATAGATACCATCTTTCTTCTAATGAAACTGTAATCCAACAAAGAATTTTATCTCTCCAAACATAGACATCTCAAATTCCTTACTCATTTCTCCTAAAAATGCCTTGCACAAGTCATCATTTCCTATGACTAAAGTGTCATCAACAAATATTTCTTCCAACGCAATCTTCTCGTCTGGTCCTTCTTGGATATATAGACTAATGTTATTATTTTTTCTTTGAAAACCAATCTATATCAAGTAGTTATGAAGTCTTTCATACCAAACTCTGGGTGCTTGCTTGAGACCATATAATGCCTTATGCAATTTGCAGCCCATGTCCTTTTTGCTAGGATCTAAAAAACCTTCTAGTTGTTCAATGTAGACTTCCTCATCAAGAATTCCATTCAAGAATGCATATTTTACATCCATTTGATAAAATTTAAATACTCTATAAGCTAGATATGCTAGTAAAGCTCTAACACCTTCGAATCTTGCAATAGGAGCAACAGTTTCACCATAATCAATGTCTTCTTGAGAATAGCCTTTACATACCAACCTTTCTTTGTTTCTAGATACTTTTCAATCTTCATTCATCTTGTTTCTAAATACCCACTTTGTGGCAATTACATTTTTATCGTTGGGTCTAATAACAAGAGTCCAAGTTTTGTTCTTCTCTATTTGTTCTATTTCTTCATTCACTGCTTCAATCCAACTTTCATTATACAAAGCATCTTTAACATTTCTAGGTTCGAATTCACCAAGTTAACATGTACATTTTAATTTGCCTCTTGTCATTGTTCCATCTGACTTGTCTCCAATGATTTGATCAAGTGCATGATGCCTTCTAACATATTTTGCTAACACAGGTTCTTTGGATTTACTAATTTTATTATGAACTTTAGTGTCAAGCCCGGGTCCTATTGTCTATGACTTGGGTCCATTAGACTTAGTTTGTTCTTGAAGTAGCTCGATAGCCTCTGACTATGACTCAAGTCCTTCAGACTATGACTCAAGGTGCACTATCTGCAACTTAATAGTAATTGAAGATTTTGGGGACTTGGGAGGTGAAGCTTCTGATGGTCTAATTTTCCATAGTGTTAAAAATTTCCTAAAAACATGTATGAAAATCAAATAGCTCTATAAATTTTGTAGATTAGGGTTTTATTTTTACCATTCTTTTGAATCTTGTTTACCCTAGTTGAGCCCTGATCACTGTGTCAATTGAATTTTATTAAATTCTCAAGCTTTGTCAATAGCACAGTTCCCAAAATGTCTATAGTATCTTGAAACCCTAGGTTTTTTTGAATATTCGAAGGGGTTTTAAAATTTGAGTTAATTTACCTCTCATAGTCTTACGGTGCCCATTCTTCCAATAAGATCATGATGGTCTTTATCTTTATTTTTTGGTGATATGCTTTCCTTTCCCATGTATAGGTATAATTGAGATTTTTCTTAAGGGATTATGACTGTGTATCATATAGCAATGAAATAGTGAAGTTTTGACTTTACGGTCTCACGCTCAACCTTTGAGTGTAGACATGTAAGAAGGCTTTCATAGCTTTAAAAAAAAAAATTTTTATGGTTCTATGGTGTTGAGTTATCCCATATGAACAAAAATCTCTTTTTGAATACCTCCAGCTATACATTCTTTGTGTTGGTGTATGAGTGTAAGATGTTTTTTAGCAATTCTATGTTTCTTTGTTCTACGGGGGTATGAGTACCAAGTAGAGTGGACGGGCAAAAAGGTTGGTTGGTTTATTTTACATTCTTGCATTTGTGCCTTTAGCATAAGAGTGTAAGGACCGTAATGGCATAAAAGAATTCTTCAAAGAGGTGTTGGATGGTGCTTATGGTTCTATGCATAAAGGAAGCTCGTATGAGCATATTGAAGTTTTATTTCTTTTACAATCTTATGCTAATAAGGTTTGCAAACAACCATAAAGGCTTTTATAAAAAATGATTTGTCATGTGGGACCTGATCGACTACCACTTGGGCCCTAAAAAGAGTGAATTAAATTGTGACACGTTAGGTGTGTCAAGTGGGTCCAACTCGCATGGAGCATAAGTGACTCATTTTGCATGTGATTAAATCAATAGTGGATGTTCTTTCAGAGTTGTAGTCTAAATTGTTGATATTTTAACTAGAAGGTTTTCTCTTACATTCTTATGTTTTTAAGTGTAATGAGTGCATAGAAGTTTTAGAGAGACTCAAGGCCATACACTTAGGTTTAGGGGTGTAAAAGATCATGAAGGTGTAACAATAAAAAATGAGATTTACGTGCTTACAACGTGTCAAATCTTGTAAGGGCGTAAAAGAAGTTGTGTGTGTTTTTGTTAGCATGAAGTCTAGGGGTGTACAAAATAATTTAACAAGTGCAATATAGATGCCTTATGCTGATATGATGTGTGATGAATCGTACATGTGTAAAGATGAGTTGAGAAGGCTTGAGTTGTTATAGTTGGAAGGAATTGTATGGGCATAAAACAAATTGTGAAGCAATACTAAGAGGTGGTCTATGCTTCTACACTTAAGGATTTTTGAAAGGTTACCAGAGGGTCATAAGGGTTTGATATGTACTTCTTTGGGATAACAAAGGTTAGAGGGTTTTGACCCAGCATAGAAGCAAAAGAATGAATTTTGAAAAGGCTCAGTTGAGGTGTTATGTCAGTTAGATTAAAAGGACAAGTCCCTCATAGCCAAGTAAAACAAAAAGTGAAAAGTACTTAAGGGTGATATTACATGGTTTACATTCTCTTGCTAGCACCCTATAGGGAAAATCTTGAAATTTTGTGCATGTTGGATTTATTGAAGCTGGTAGATTATGTAGAGAAAGCATAAAATGATTTTTTGATTAGAATTTCAAAGTATAAGTCATTTTCAAGAGTTTTTATTTTTTGTGCTATGGTCTTTCTTTAGTTTCCAAAGCTTTTGAGGTTTTTTGTGCTAGTAATTGTAGAAATTTGAGTTTTAGAGTTTTAGTAAAAAATGATAGACATGGAGGTTGAGGAGATTCCTATTGATGAGAGGGATGAAGAAGAAGATGTTTTTGAGGTAACCATTGAGGGAAAGAAGAAAAAGGGGAAGGCCACAGCCGAGAAGAAAACTAGGGTCAAAAAACCAAATAAATATGCAAAGGAATGGATTAAAATCCTCCCAAGGTCATCAGATGTAATTTATGCTAATGACCATGTATTCAAGGACCCTTACTTCTTATGTAGAGATGCAATTTTCCCCAAAATTGATGAATTTAATCTATTCATGTACTTCTATCTTAAGAGAACTCTAAAGGTGCCCATTTGTAACACTTGGAATAGGAACGTGGAGAATGTAATATTCCCTGAGGTATTTCTTGATGTGGAGTTGGTGAAGGCTCTAATAAATTCATACAATCTAGCCACCAAGTCATTTCACAAACATAATGGGAGCATTTTGTATACAATTAACAGAAATTATTTCATAGAAGCTTTTGGTTTAGAGAGGTAAATGGATGTGCCTATTGATATTGATGATCTGTAGGGAAAATATGAAAGAAGCAAAAGCCATTATATGAATAATGTGATGAGGCCTCACATTCCCTTTAATATCAAGAAGGTAGGGTAGATACCAAAGAATGTAGAGAAGCATTTGCCACTCAGTAAATTCAAGGGTTATTTCAAAAGCATTGTATATGGATTACACATAGTTCAAGGAAGTGATGGTGTAGAGGATTGTGTACATGGTTCATTCTTTCTAATGGCATGTGATATACAAGATCCCTTTTACAATAGGGAGTATGATTATGCAGGGTACATCATTTATAGCATTCACCAACAAATCATGAATGCCAAGAAGGGAGAGCTAGGTGATTTCAAATTCCATCACTACTCATTACTCATCCATTTAATCTTGTACAAGAACATTGGCTACATTAGTCAGGATTTCATTGACCAAACATCTAATGAATTTGGTGAGTTGCCTGTTCAATTATGGACCCGTATTTGGCATAAGAATTTTTATTATTCAAATGCTATTGTATTTTTCAATCAATGCAGTGTTCTGATTATGAGAATGTTAGATCATACCTTTTTTAAGGATCCCTCCATTTTGAGAATTCTACTCAGACCCTTCCACCTATATGATAAATTAAAACTAGATCATAACTGGGGTGATATTTTTTTTTTTAAAGAGTGTTCCTTAATGAGATTTTATGCATGCCCTCAGCCACCCCATGTGTTGCCTAAGTATTTGCCTCCTAGGTTAGCCATTATTGAATTCTTTTGGTAGTTTTTTGTTAATGAGCAAAGAGATGATTCCTTCCTCCCTACATAAACCTATATTTGTGTGTAGATGTTTTTAGGTAGGATATTTTTTGATTGGAAAGAATGTCATTGAGGTGCTCAATGATTATTTAGGTCTGTATAAATTTTATGCTAGACCTTACAGAGTATATGACCTAGTAAACTATGTAACCAATGAGGTTAAGGCCATTAGGGGTTATATTCTACCTCCCAGCAAGCCCATCCCTATGGAAGACCTAATTGTAAATATAGTAGTGATGGGAAAGTTTAAGGAGTTGTTGAGAAAGTATTATAAAATCAAGAAGGTGGAGGATGCCTTGAAAAGGACCGATCCAAATTTCAAGGATTTTTACAAAGAGGTCCCATACCTTGAGAATTTGAGGAAAATGATAGAAAATTTTAATAATATCATGGCTCATATGCCAAATGGGCCTGTAGGGGATGAAGAAATGGTGAATCTAGAATCCCTTGAGCTAGATGTTCAATTAGAGGTTGATGTTAAGGAGGAGGAGCAACCTTCATCATCCACATGGATAGCCAAGGGTAATAAAAGGCAGAAAACAATGAATATCCCAAAGAGGGCGGTGAACAAAGCCTTTTAGGCCATACCAGAAAATGATCAGTATTTTGTTGATATTAGGCAGAATTACCTCCAAGAGAGAGCAACAGAGGTAGGAAGAGACTCTACTGATTTGCAACTTGTAGCTTCTAGATTGGATGACAGGCTCATCCAATCTGAGAAATTTATGGAGGATGATGATTTTATCAAATCATCAAAGTTTAAAAGTTTTTTATATAAGGTGAAACAAAATGAGCTCACGTTGAGCCTTATGCCAAGAGAGGATCCTGAGAAGACAAAAGAATTAATAAACAATTTGTTGTCGTATGATCCAAATAGTGAAACAATGACCCCTATAGAGGCTAGGGAGTTAGTACAGAGAAGTGGCATGATCTTAGTGCCAAGCTAGGATATCAAAAGGGCCTTTGTGCTTGACCAAATTAGAAGGCAAGACAAGGCAATTAGCTATGAGGCTACTAGCAATGATGGCTTGAAGAGAGGGTTAGGTTTTAATATAGATACTAAAACCCTAGCCATATAGAGCATCACCCTTGATACCAATAAACTAAGAATGATGAATGTGGAAGAAACTACTCAAGGTAATATGATTACCTAGACATTAGACAACACCATAGGCAAGGAGGTCTCCAACATGATGAAGCACTTTCCATACATGAATGAAGCCAAGGTGGAGAAAATTGAGGATATGCTTGCTGCTACCTACAATGAGTTCTTGGATACCAAAAATTTATATGAGGAATAGCTTAAGACAAGCTATGTGCAAAAATAGAGAATAGAAGAGTTGGAAGGCAAGGTTCAAAGCCTAGAAAAGGAGATTTTATCTCTACCAGACCAACTCAAAACTGCAATAGAGGCAGAACTTGCACAAAGTGATATGGAAGAAATTAGGTCCACTACTAAAGTGGAGATTCAAACAAAAGATATACCCATAGGGGTAATAGTGCAAACACTAGTGATCAATTTGAAGGGTGAAATCCCTAAATTTGATGGTGCAATAAAAAGAGGTTTATTGCAAAGCATGATGGATCACAAGGTAGGAATCTTAAGGAGAATTTCTCAAGATGCATATAATGCATTCACTAATTTACAAACTGTTGAATAGGTGTGCAAAGAGGTAGTAGCTTGGCTAGACCCAATTTTGTAGTAGTGGGGGTCATACATGCAATTTTTTGACAGGTTGATACCTCTATTGGCCAAAAACCTTCCTGATAAGGTCATTACAATCAAAGAGGGTATGGATAGAGTAAATGATTTGTTAAAATTATTTTTAGGAAAGTTAGCAGCTATTTAGAATAAAAATAAAAGTACTAATTGATGTCTTATATTCTTTAATCCTTTATATTCTTAATTCTGATAATCAAATAAAGTATTGGATTGAATGGTCTAATTCTTTTGACCATATTGTAAGTTTACCACAAGTGGCATCAATTTTTGAAGGTGATACTAATCAGTTTGCTTTCACTAAACTCATTGATACTCTATTTAAAATCAAAAATGAAATGAATAGATTCATAATAGAGGGGAAAGCATCCACAAATGCCAGGTGGCATAAATTTTTTGGAGAATTAGTATGATTAAAGCATGCAAGTTAGGCCAACTAAAAGTGAAATTATTGTTTGGAGATAGTCACAGAAATCAAGGCTTTACTAATAGGAGGCATTTAGAGATGAAGGATCAAATTGAAGAAAAGAATCAATTGAAGATTTGAAGCTTCCAGCTGTCATTTTTGTAACTGATTTTTCTTTTGGTGTCGAGAGTGCAAAGATTGATTGTAAAATATTTTTATTACATCTTTGTACTCAATATTGTTAGGGACACCTATCGATCACAATTTCCCTTTTCTTGTTGCAACTCATGTCTATATGAATGATTTTTCAAGGCATTTTGAGGGTCTAAGAATTTTGTATAATTTTTCTTTGTTCCAAAGTATAGTTGGTCTAATTTATGTGTAGTTTTTTGAATCTACTTTCAAGCTTTGTAATTTTTTGATGTTTTCATATCAATGAAAAAATTAGCAAGATATTCTGAGTTTCATTGAGTTTCTGTTAGTTATTGTTAGTTATTATCTGTGTTATCAATCTCTGTCTCCATTTTATGAGTTTATTTAATTTGAGATCAGTTAAGTGAGGTTTAATTGATTTAATGAAATTTGGATAGGTTGTATATTGATTCTATTGTTTCTTTTAATTCAAGGAGTTGGGAAATGCTTCAATGAATCAGTAGGGTTTGTGGGTTTATAAAAGGGAAATTTAATAAGAATAGGAATTAATGATTACAGTTGATAAAATTCATTTATAAGTTATTCGAATTAGATCCCTTGTTAATAGTTGACTCTGTGTAGCAATAGATAAGGCACTAGTCATATAAATTAGAGACAAACTAAAGTAAATTTTGCTACTTGTATCAAATTTATACTCAAATTTGGATCAATCAAATATGGCATCAAGTGTATAAGGGTGGTCAACATTTATCTTTGGGAATTCATGGGTTATTGTTACCTGTTGTAGCTCATCTTTGTTTCACATATATCAGATAAATTAAACCACATCTACTATTTTTTAGGGATTATGGGTAAGATTTAAGAAGTTAATTAAATCCCTAAGGTATTTCGACCTTGGATTTGCAGAGCCAGAAGTGTAGGAAGCATTGTGCTTTGTGTAGTTGGCCTAGAGGCATTGTTTATTATACTAATCATGAGCATTGACTACCTTTAGGTATAATAAATTTTTTTTTTTTTTGGTAATAATAATCACTGTTAAATCAGGAGCCAACAGCTTCCTTTCTTTCAGATAGATTTGGCAGAGTATTAGGTTCATAGTAAACATATCTTTTGTAATCCTTAGGCTCTTTACTACTTTTTTCTTCACTCTTTTTTGCAAACTCATCAATCCTCACATGTGCACTTTCTATGATTTTATGAGTAGATAAATTCAAAGATTTGTATGCTTTACTTTTGTAGGAGTATCCTAGAAATATGCCTTCATCACCTTTGACATCAAATTTTCCATTTCTAAATTCCTCCAAGATATAACACTCGCTACCAAATACTTAAAGTAACTTACATTGGGTTTATAGCCATACCATAGTTCATAAGGAGTTTGATTTGAGTCTTTCTTCAGTTGTGCTCTATTCAAGGCATGAATTGTAGTTTTGGTAGCTTCCTTCTGGTATTTGATTGCAACATTCTTTTCTATCATCAATTTTCTTGCACAATCCATGATGGATCTATTCCTTCTTTCAGCTATACTATTCTGCTCTAGTGTACTAGGTGTTGATACTTGCTTTTTAATTCCTTTTTCAATGCAGAATTTATTAAATTCATTTGAGATGAATTCACCACTTCTATCTAATCTCAAACATTTTAACTTCTTTCGAGTTTCTTTTTCTACTCTTGCCAAATACCACTTGAATTTTTTAAAAGCTTCTAATTTTTCTTTTAGATACATTACAGTCATTATTCTAGAATAATCATCAACAAAAAGGATGAAAAACTTTTCTCCACTATAACTCTCTATTCCAATAGGTACACATAAGTTTGTATACACAAGCTCTAAGGCTTTTTCAAAATGATACTTCTTGCTTTTGAAACTAGTCTTTCCCATCTTACCAATTTGACAATTCTTGTATAGACCCATATCAGGTTTCCTCAAACTAGGAATACCTCTTACTCCTTTTTGTTTTCTTATCTTCACCATATTATCAAAGTTTACATGACATAATCTTTTGTGCCATAACTAGCTTTCTTCTACTTGAGCAATAAATCATGAACTTTTACTGAGATCAAGATAAAATATGTTACCTTTTTTTTGCTTGCCAGATCCAACCAGATTTCCTTTTCCATCCAACAGTTTGGCCTTCCCATTCATAAATTCTATCTTGAACCCAATGTAATTCAACTATGCCACACTCAATAGATTATGATTTAGTCCTTCAACCCAATAAGAATTATATATAAGTTCATTGGTTAATGAGATACAACCTTTTCCTTTTATGCAACAAGGTTCATTATTTCCAAATCTTACACTACCTCCATCATAATGTTCCATATGTTCAAATTTGGTTTATCTCCAGTCATATGATGTGATTAGCCACTGTCAATAATCCATGTATCATTTTTTCTAATTTGAGAGATAAGTGTCATCTTATCTCCTTCATCATCAGATTCATCTTTTACAATAATATATACCATTTCATCTTCAATGTTATCAAAATATTTAGCCATAAAACAAGATTTCTTACCTTTGTCCTTGTTGCTCTTGAATTCTGTCTTGCCTTTGTACTTATTATTTTTCTTTTCATCATTGTTTTCTCTGTTTGGACACCTAGTAGTAATATGACCAACTTCTTTACAAGAAAAAAAGATTAGAGAAATCTTGCCTTTGTACTTTCCTCTGCCTTTGGAGTATTTCTTTGCAAGTAGGGTTTCAACAATTTCATGATCACTGTCAAAAAAAATTTCTATTTCTTCTTCACTTCTTGATTGATTAGCCTTTGATTTCTTGCTCTTTTCTTTGAGTGAGATTTTTTCTTCAAATGCAAACTCAATATTTTTGGAACTAGGAACATAGTTATCATAGTTATCCAACTCGAAAGCTGTCAATCTTCCAACTAGAGTATCCAGAGTTATTTTGGTATTTGGATCACATCTCGTTTCTTGAATAGTTGACACACTAATTGCATAAATAGGAAGAATATTTATGAATACCTTTCTTACAACTATTTTGTTGTCAATGTCTCCTCTAGATGGTTTGATTATGCTCACACTTGCTTTGATTCTTTCCACATATTTTGCAATGTTTTCATCTTCTCTCATTTTCATACGATCAAATTGATCTCTGAGACTTTCAGCTTTTGCTCTTCTTACATTTTCATCTCCTCCATAGATGTCTTTCAGTTTGGTTTACATTGCATGAGCTATTTTGTAGTCTTTTACTTCATCAAATTTAGCATAACTAAGAGTAGAAGCAATATAAATCATCATGATGTTATGATTCTTCTTTTTAGCAATGTCTTCCACTGATAATGTTCTAGTAGGATTCTTGTATACAGCATCAAGATATTTACAACCTAAATCACTGATAGTTGCTAGATGTAATCTCATAAGTCCTTGTCATGCTGCAAAGTTATCTCTATTTAACTTGGGAATGTCTCTTCTATAACACATCTTGATCTTTAGCTTAGGTCTTGGAAACCTTCTCTGCAAGCACCAAAATCTTTGATACCAATTATTGGAAACATAAGAGAAGTAACTAAGAGGGAAGGGGTGAATTAGTTACTACAAAAATAAATTTCAGATCTCTTAAATGTCAGAACAAAATAATAGACTCTAAAAACTAAACTCTTTTGATGCTCAGTAAACACTGAGAATGCTCGGTAACTACTTAACATGCAAATCTTAAGATGCTATCTATGATTAATTATTATTTTAACTTAGTTGCAAAAATAGAAAAGAAATAACATGAACACATTTGATAGCAAGATTTACCATGGAAACCCAATTTGGGAAAAACCACCAATTACAACTAGTTACTATTTTCACTCTTCTGAAGTGAGCCCTATTAGGAGCCAATGCTATTAAAGGTTACAAAACACATTGATAGGTGTGACCATGTTAGAGGATTTAATCACACTGTTAGGAGTGGCCTTGTTAGAGATCTTTGGACAATTTAGTAGAATCGCCACCTTGTTAGAGGATTTACAAATAGCTATTAAGCCAACTCTGTTAAGAGATTTAGATCACTGCTACAATGGTTGGAGAGTAACAATGACATGACCTCATTTTGTTGCAACTAGATTGCTGATTATAGATCTCAATTCTAGCTTGTACCTGATCCTTTCTAATTGAATGTGTCCTTTCAAATTCACAAGAAAATTCAACTTATCCTTCTGATTCACTTCCTCTTTGCATCATTAGATCTTCAAAATCTTCCATGCATTCTCATTTTCTCACACACTCTAATTCTCAACTTGACCTTTTATTTATATCTTTCATATTATTAAGTTGGCTCAAATGCAACTTAGAATAATTAATATTCATCTTCTCATTTAGCTAGAACCATCAAATAAATCAAGTGAGCTCAATATGCCAAAATAAGAAAATCCTTTGTTAGTTGACCTTGCTTGATAGAAACTAACTCAAAAATGATTTCCCTATGTTCACCAAGTAAAACTCAATCAACAGTACATACTAGCAAAGTTCCTTGGGTAACCAAGTGAGCTTGGTTAATGTTGGTTTCATCTATTGTTTCCTTCATTAACCGAGTGAGCTTGGTTAAACTCATCTTCTGCAAACTTTCCTTTGACACCTGAGTGAACTCGATAGATACTATCTTCTGAACTAGGCAAACTCTGGATTTCTCAGTAGCCATAGAAAATTGTCTTCAATGCCTGAGTGAGCTCGACATACATTGGATGGTAATGACATGACATTTTGTGTAACATCAAAGATAATACATAATTAATCAATTGTATTCAAAAATTCCATACAACAACCTACCTTTATTGACATCATCATATTTGTGTGGTTAGATTTGATGGTTGTCTTTCTATCCTTGGAAGTATTTTTATTTTTTGTCTTAGTGTTCATTTGGATGTTAAATTTAAGAAAAAAAATTTTTGACATCGTCTAATGTTGAACAGTAAACCACCTCACCATATTTTTTTTTGAAATTGTACTCTGACTTTGAGAGGCCATATCTCACTCATCCTGGCTCCAAATCGAGTGCACTTATTTTTTATTTGGGCTAGAATTTCTTGAACCTTTCATTGGTGGAGTTATTTTCCTATTTTAGTTCACAAATTTTGCAAAAATTCCATTTTTTGGTGACTATACTTGAGTAATCCTACACTTTGGAAGTTCAATGGCTTCGTTTGAGCTCATTCATATACATTTTTAGGTTTTTTTTCAAAGTGCATTTTTGTGTCTACTTTCTAGATGTGTAGTAATATTGTAGCCTTGTTTGGGTGGAAATATCACTTTTAGAAATAGGTCTTATTTTACATTGTATAATCATTGTAAACCTTCAAATTTCTTGCCATTTTGAGCTATCTTGTTAAGTGTCTAAATTGGCCTCAATAGGACATTTGTAAACATAAAAAAATTAGAAGTCCACTTAGGCACAAAATTGACAAGTGGTATTTGACACGCACTAAATATGAAGTACCAAATCATTTTTTGGGGATGGGATTCTTTAAGTGAGTGAAAAGGGGAGGCGTGTCTTGTGTTCTTTTATCTCTTTTGATATTGTTCTTTTTATTTTCCATTATTGCTTTTGCAAATTTAACATCTCATAACTATTTTATTTGGAAAGTAAAAATGGAAGAAAATTTGATGGGATTAGGTTTACTTATCCATGTAAATACAATTAAAATAAAACTTGTCGATGATGATGATAGTGACACACAACATGATTGGATTGAAAAGAGAGATAGGGATTTAGGAACCTTATTTCAACATGTCTCAAATCCTATCAAATATCAAGTCATAAACATTAAGAATACAAAAGAATTTTGGCATAAATTGAATCCTTGAATGGGAATGTAGATGAAGAAATTACCTACATCATTGAGAATATCCTTCTCCAATTAGAGCCTAGAAACTTTGAAGGTACTTTAGAAAATTTGAAGGAAATCATGACTAAAATCCTTTATTTGCATCCTTTCATTACTAAGATTCAACAGTGTGGAGGAAATTTCATTGAATGAAACTTCATTCCCAAATGATGATCTTTCAATCTCTCCTAGTTTTTATATGATCAATAATTGATCTTACATTATTTTAAGCTTTTGACAAACCAAAAACACTAGAAAAGCTCAAAACACTAGCAAAAGTGGGCCCCTAAACAACCATAAGTGTTATGAACCCACATAGCCAAGACACCAAGTGAACAATATAAGAGACTCCTAGGTCAAAAAGAACCTAAACAAGGGAAAATTAGACTTGAGAGGGAAGTTTATCATAGAGGGAAAAAAAGTAACTTACAACAACACCATTGTTAGAGAAAGACCCTTCCATAATATACTAGACACCCTCATCAATTCATCCTCTATAAACAACATGCCTCACATTAATAGAGTACACACCGCAATCTAAGCTACAAGGGAACCCTGATAAAAATGAGACATCCAAGTCCTTGTCAACAAACCAAAAAAATGTAGTGAGCCTAGAAGAATGAGAAGAAGAACTAAAATGTGTGCAACCCATACTCTAAAGGTCATTGCTAACACAAGGAGAGATATGTTAAGTGAAGAGGAGAAAAAATGCAAAGAGGACCCAAGAAATCATGGTGCCCCAAGTTAGCACTCATACACTTAATCAATTATTCCAAGGTACTCGTTTTCCAGTAATGATATTGCAAACTCTCCTTTCATGTTACTCTCATTTTCTAATAGATAAATAAAAATGTATTATGAAACTTATCATGATTGTTTGTATTTAGGATCAAATTCTTATAAGTGTAGGCCACTGTTTGAAACTCATTATTTGTCATTCACCAACTAGGACAATTATTCTTCATTATCTTTCTCTTTATTCAGTTATCAATGATGATAGATTTTCAAAAATAAATTAATATTCACTTTATATTATTTCAACTAGTAGTAGGATTTGAGGCCTAGTATTAAAATCAAGAACTTTCATAACATTTGCAATGACACACACAATCTAATAACAAGTTTATTTAATCAATTTTTAATGAAATAGAATGAAATATTTTAAAATAGTTGTAAACCAAAATGTACATATGCTATTTCTCTTAACTAAGAACTCTTGAAATAACAATAATAGTTTTGGGCTATCTTGGCAACCATAGAACAATCATATTTGTTAGCCAAGATTGAATCTTTACGTAACACAAATACAAGGCATATATACTTGGTGAAGAAGACCCCAAATGAATATAATTATATTTAAAATATATAAATATATTGGAAAACTGCTAGAGTAATAAAAATAAAGAAAATGAATGGAAAATGATACATGTCTACTAGGAGGGTGGTTCCCCATGCCATCCATCTAGGTAATCCATAAAATCCATAACCAATCTCCCCTATCCACACTAAAACCCCTTTTAGCTCCTCCTAGTAGCTAGAAACAGCCCAATCAAAGAGAAAATATTGCATGCCACCAGATAGTCATCCCCATACCACTTCACCATATAGTCCCACAAGATGAACCTATCAAATATGGTATCATCTAAAAAATATTTCTACAATGCAACTCAACCAACCTCTAGAGACTAATCAAAGTATAAATGCAACATAGATTTGACATCAAAACCAATCTCTAAAAGATTAAGTACATAACTATAGTGACATATAGAACTTATCAATGAAACTTACCAACTCTCCACTAAAAGGAATGTAAGGGTGATCATCACCTCACTTGCTAGTAAATGGAAGGTATTATGCTCACTATGCCATCTCTTGGCCAAATCTATCAAAAATCTCCAAAACCCACGACTCCCAAAGTGGCCCCATCTTTAGCTATCAATTAAGGAAAATATCTCAAACCAACTACCTTGGGTGCTTGAATAGACAAATTTGGAAACACTAGCTACATCATAGACACAAGAAGATAAATTAGTATGTGTCAATAAGAATTAACATGAAACTAAGGATATTAGTATTCATCTATGATATTTTGTATACTATTGGTATGATAATTCTTGCCAGGATGATACTTTGCACTCTATTGTACAGCTGATGGGTGTTCTTGAACCAATACATTATACAACTATAGGATGATACTTTGCAAAGACCAAAATCATCATACAATGGACAATAAGTAAATGGTATGATACTCCAAAAGAATCATATCATATTTTTCCTAAAACTACCAAAAATTATGAAAATAAAGCTCAAAAACACTCAATACAATCTTAGATGTTGAATATGTATTGGAGGAATGTACTGAAGGTGTTGGTTATACAATCGACTGAGCTCAAAGTGATGTCTATCAATATGAATCATCATCTCTTCCATCATTTTTCTCTTTGTATGCTCTAAACTCTAACAATATACTATAAGAAGAATAAGCTCAACTTAACCCCGTGAATATCCCCTACTTAGAGTTACACACAAAAGAAACATATAACCAACGTACATAAGATAAGATTCTAAGATTTAAATCAGGTGTAATCAATAAACAACCCATTGAACAGAAGACTTAGAAATTGGCCACCACACTAGTGTAATTATTAGAAGAAATCAAGCAACATGCCTAACCATGAGGCCTTCCGAATTAAGACCATATACAATGAAATTATGGAATAAGAATCAAGACTTGTATTCCTATCTTATTCTTCAATATTATCATCCTACTTCCCCCTCCTAAACTACCTATAACCAAGCTTCTTATATAGCCAGCTAAGCCACAAGTCGGCTAGTCAAGCATTTAATTATATTAAATGCCCAACCTTGGAAGAGTAAACCATAACCAAAGAAAATAGAAACATAAAGTGATGCACACTCAAAGGTGGATCCACAAGTGTCTAAGGATTTAGTTCCCAACTTTACAACATGCTAGCATGACTTAGAAAAGCATGCCAAGAGAAACAACATGCCTAGAAGGAAGAAAAGCACAAGAAATAGAGACTACAAAGAATGACACACAACTAGAGACATATAAAAGATCAACGCTTGTGCACTTAGTATGAAGAGCCCAAATAGGTTTATCATAAAAAATGATGTCATGAAATTCTATCAACAAAGATTCAATCTCAGGTATATGTTCTAACTCATCTTGTTCCTTGGTTTTCCTTGGAATCAAAGAATAGAAAACATTTTGATCCTTCATCTCTCTTGCAAACTTATTACCCTCAATCAAGCATACTCAGATTGTAGTACAATGACTTTCATCCAACTTTTCTACCAAACGAAAAAATAGATTTTTCTTTTGATTCACCCAAATAGTATATTGATTCAATAAGACAAGATTTCAGGCTTTCAAGCTTTTACTCAGGTGTAATTAATAAGAAAACCATTGAACATAAGACTCGGTAGCTGGATGCCACACTAGTGTAATTGTTATAAGAAATCAAGTAACATGCCTAGCTATGAGGCCATCTAGGTTATGGAAATTTACAATATAATTATGGAATAAGAATTGAAACTTACATTCATATCTTCAACTTCAATGTCATCATCCTACTTCCCCCTCTTGAGCTACCTCTAACCAAAGCTTCATATATATCCAGCTAAGCAACAAGTTAGCTAGTCAATCATTTAATTACATTATAGGTCCAACCTTGGAAGAGTAAACCAAAACCAAAGAAAATAGAAAGATAATGTGATGTGCACTCAAAGGCATATCCACACATGTTTGAGGAGTTTCTTCCTAATTTAGCAACACACTAGCATGACTCAGAAAATAGTGCCAAAAGAAACAACATGTCTCATAGGAAGAGAAGTCCAAGAAATAGAGATCATTAAAAACCATACATAACTTTAGACATATAAAAAATTAGGGCTTGCACACTAAGGACAAAGATCCCAAATAGGTCCTCAAAAAGATATTAAGTTTTCATGCCATGAAACCACAATCAACAATGACTATGTCATGAGCAACAAGATGGTACAAATAAAAAAATGTTTTTGATTGATGGAAGATTGCTCAAAGACCCAAGATGCTCCTACATCAAATAAAAATTTTACAAATGATTTTAAATGACCCTTTGGGCCCCTTATATACATTTTTGACCTATTTTGACCTAATTTTTTATCACTTTAGATTTCTATAAAAATTGTACCCTTACTTGATTTTGACATCCTAGATCTATTTTTGAGATTAAAATTGAAATAAAAAATAATCTTTGTTGGTCAAAATCATATTTTAATTTTAACCTTCTTCTGCATAGTTGACTGACCTTTGGGGCTTAATCTTTTAATTTTTAAGGCAACCATAATTTCCTCATCATTTCTACTCTCTTCATCTCTTTTCATTCATTCAATTTCATCTCATTTCATGTTTCTTCTTTTTTTGACCTAATTTTCATGATTCATCTTTCTGGTCAAACTTAGTCAAACTAAGACATATTATCAACTCTTAGTGGTCAACCTTTCTTCTTAATCTCTTATCTAACATCTTGGACCTTATTATATCTTGATTTGATCATATTTATCTCATTTTTTCATTTCCTCTACTTCATTTTGATTCCAATCTTGAGGGGCTAGCAACACTATATCTACAATTCAGCAAATTGATTCTACTACATCTATCTATCTACTTTAGACTTATCTATGCTCATCTTATCGTAATGGGTCTTGATTCATCTTAAATTGATCTATCTCCTTGCTCTTGACTTATCTACTTTGATGTATTGGTGTTCATCTTATCATTATGGGTTCTGATTAATCTTGACTAGACTATCTATCTTGGACTTATTGGTGCTCATCTTATCGTTATGGGCTCTAATTTTTCCTATCTTTAGCTTTAATCTTGACATCATCATTTCTTTTGACTTAATTTTCTCCCTACTGATCGCTCACGCATTATTCAAAGAGGGGCAAATGTAATCACCCAAAAATGGTCTAGTAAACTATGAGGCTCATTTCTAGATTTTTTAATTCCTAAATGCTAGACTAAATCTATTTTATCTATCATCTTTGATAAAATCTTGATTTAAATCAAAATAATTTATATTTGACCACCTTATCCTAAGTTCCTATTTAATTAAAAGAATCATGCCGCCCTTTTAATTAAATAAAGTCCCCAAAGCCCCTCTTATCTTAAGTGTACACATAAAGAATATTATTCCTATTTTAAAAATAAAAAGAAAATCATTTTCTCTACATGTGCGAGGGAACACTTTTCATGGTGGGTGGTGTGTGCACCCTA
Organism: Cupressus sempervirens; assembly: GCA_028749045.1. Lineage (NCBI taxonomy): Eukaryota > Viridiplantae > Streptophyta > Pinopsida > Cupressales > Cupressaceae > Cupressus > Cupressus sempervirens. The sequence continues at coordinate 540,450,891 of CM053785.1, forward strand.
AAATGGTCACCTAGACTATTGGCCTCCATTCTTCAACTTATCAATTTCTTGAATCAATGTATTGCAATATTTTATTAAATCAATTCAAATCATTTTCCTTGATCAAATTGTAATTGATTTAATTATTTCAATATTTCCTAAGGCTTGATCATCTTATTCTAAATCTTATTTAATTAAAGGAAAACTTCTCTTTTAATTAAATTATATAAATTCCATTTTAATTAAAAGAAAATCCCTCCTTTAATTAAATAAATAGATTCCCACTTAGATATCTCCTTTTTGATGAAAAAAGAAAATAAATAAATAAATCTTTTTTTCTCTACACTTGAATGCACATATTTCTAAGTGGGGTTCCTTTTTTTCCTCTTTCCACTTTCTTCTCAAACACTCCTCTTTTCTTATTGGTAGAATTTTGTTTCATAGATCAAACTCTATTATCCTATATTGGTTGTGAGAAGCCTCCCACCTCCACATTTTCCTTTATAAGGAGCCCTCTCCTTCTCATTTTCATATAGAGAGATATAGATAAATCTAGAGAGATATAAAAAGATATAGAGAGATATAGAGAGATATAGAGAAATATAGAGGAAGATTTTATTGTTATGCTATAGGTTTGGAGAGCAATTTTGGAAGAGTTTGAGCATTAGGGTTTGGACATTGGAGCTTCATTGCAACTTCTCTCTTCTTTTCTTATTCTCTCTTGCATCTATGGCTTCCATTATCAGGTTTTATCCTTGCATTTTCATATTATCTTGTAGTCATATTTGTTTTCATAGATTAATATTGCATTGTTATCATTTAGATCAGCTTGCATATTTATTTGCATCATATTTTGATCCTTGAATCTCTCATTTTATGGTGTACTTACATGGGCACAAACTAGGCCAAACTAAGGACCTCCCTTACAAACCCTTGCACTCCATGAGTAGAGAGCTATGAGTCACCACTTGAGACCTCATTATTGAGCAATCTTGGATATAATGACTCATAGAAATGTGTCAACATTTTAGCACACATTTTTTGGCACCCACCATGGGGCAACCCACCTTTACTTGCTAGTTTTGCCTATTCTTGGAGCTAAACCCCTTGTGCAGATTTTTTTAGAGATGAAAAACCCTAGATCTTAAAGATCTAATCATAACTCCCAAATGGCTTGGTATTTTGGTTTGAATTTATTTTTTCAGGTTAGCAACATATTAGAGAAGCATTAGTTAAAATCTCATATTTGTTTAAGGTAATTTATTTATTTTAATAATTTTTTCTTTATTTTTAATGAAAAAAATTTTGGGTCCAAATTAGCAATTGTTTTGGAACATTATATAGTTTTGGAAAGGTCTCTAAATTCTACATAGGGTTGTTTCTTTGGATTTTTATTTTGTAGCTCATATGAGGGCTCAAACATTCAATTTACAAAAATTAGTCTATTTTGACAAAATGGGTCCCTAGGGTATAAATGATAATATTTTTCTTAAATTCTGATATTTTTTGAAAGGTTTTTATTTTTGAATAAAGGTTTTTTTTTTGTATTTAGGGTTTTGGGTCCAAATTTATGGCATATAGGTCCAATGTTGTTGACTAGGTTAAAAATCATGATTAACTTGCACTTTATTTGCACAAAGTTCAATGCATGATAAGAGTTGTCATTTTTCATGGAATCAAATAATTCAATATATTTTCATGTGAATTTTCCTATTTCTTCATGATTTCATACACTTTATTGAAGTTTTTGAGGGTAACTTGGAGGTCTAAAGAGCAAAAAATGGAAATTTTTTGAAAGCATGACATCAAGGTGCACACATTCCAAATCTTCTCTTTTCAATTATAAAAAGTGATCATTGTTTACTTTATCATTGTAAAATAATTCTCTTTCTTTTGTAAAATTGTTTGGTGTGTCTTCCCAACATTGAAAAAGGGCTTTAAATGAATCATGCACATTTGGATTTGGGCTTAAAATAAACCCCTTTTGTCTTTTAATCCCCAAAGTTTTCTTATTAATGTTCTCTTCTTGCATCCTTGTTAAGGAGTTTTAGGGGAACCTAAATAAGGGATTTTGATTTTCATTTTTTAAGGGGGCCTGCCTAGAGGAGTGATCACTCTAGGGGATGACCTCAATCCCATGTTCTAGTAGAGTATAAATAGTGTGGCTTGAATCTAAAGACATGCCTCTTGGAAGTAGTAATATTTTCAATCTTGGCTAAGCCCCAAAGTTCTTTATACCTTTTGGAAGTGAAGGTGGAGATTGGGCAATTGTTTCCTCCCAACTATTCGATAGTTTTCTCTTTCATTTATGAATTTGGGTCTCATGTACCTTGCGTATATCAAGGATAACCCCTAGTTGAGCTTGTGCATCCTTGTAGAAACCTAAATATGTTGTTGGTGTATTTGATATGCTTGAATGTTTAGAACCTTACCTAGTTTGAACAAAAGGGGACACATCCATCAAATTGATCCTTAAGAATTCTTTCCTTTTATGTGCTTTCAAAATGACTATGGGCTTCAAAATTTGTGCTACCAAACCTCAATCAAGTCTAGATGATCATGAGCTCTCCTATGTCATTAAAAAGTATCTATACTTACCTAGTAGTCTCCCTAGACATGATATATGATCATGAGTTCTCCTCTATCATTAAAAAGTATCAAGACTTATGTGCTAGTCTCCCTAGACACATGATAGAAACAAAGAAAGTGCTAGAGAAAAAAATTGTATCTTTACATGAATCTTCCTTAAGACCTTTACATAAATGTGAATTATCCTCTTTAGGCTCTACATATTCTACTCCAAGACATCAATTGTCAACATATTCTAGATCCAAAGACCTCTTGCGAGAGAAAGTGAGTAATAACTCCTTTGAGAATATGCCAATTTTTTAATGATGGGCCTATCTTTGACTGAGATGAGAATGGAAAAAATGGTCCTAGACATACTTTTGAGAGAAATTTTACTCCTTTAGTATTTCAAATGACATGGTGCTTGAGACCTTAGTTGTAAACAAGATCATTTCTTTACCATACAAATTTTCTACACATTATGAACTTAAGGTAAAACATTCATGGTGGAGAGATTATCACTATTATGACTACCATAGAAACAAAAATCATAAAAATGAAGATCGTATTACATTGATATGTATAATTCAAGATCTTATTGATGATAGATTCATTGATGTTGAAATTTCTAAAGATTTATATGATGAAGATGCTTCTCTTGAGCAAGATCATGTTGATGAACCTATGTCTAGTGATGGTCTCATTGATACTTCCACTTCTTCTAATGCACATACATCTCTTAAAGCTTCCAAGTCTTTTAAATATTTCACAAATCTTTCATCGAAAAAAGGTCCTAATGCTTTTCATGCAGTTCCCTATAGTTATCCTCAAGGGCTACCTTTAAAAGAAACTCAAGCTAATCTACACTTGGTTGAAAACCCTTTTCATTATACTAAGACTAAAGATGCTCAACCTTCATGTGATTGTATTCCTACTATGCCAACTTTAGCTATTCATTTTCTACCACTTCAAGATCCTATCATGAAAACCTCATATACTCCTTTGTCCTTAGAGGTGACTCCATGTCAAGAGGACTCTCAGAAAGATAAAAATAAAAGTGTCAAGAAAGATCAAGATCAAGCACCCCTTCATCTCCTTCAAGATGTCACCCCTCCATATCCTATGTCTTATCCACCTCCTAAGTATGATGAAGACACTACTTCCACTATTTCCCTTGAGTATACTGAAAATTGTGAACAAATTTCTATGCCTATTTTATCCAAATAAGCTTGTCAAGATCAAAGAATCCCTTCTTGTTCTACTTCTCCATATTCACTTCAAAACTACACCCAAACTTCAAATACTCCTATCAAATTTGTTGCTCCTATTAAAGATACTCATGAGTCTATTGATGGTCTTGGTCATATTACTTACTCTAAAGATGCTAATATCCTTATTCATTATCCCTTTGCATTTCCTAAATCAATCCTTGGTCCTTATCCATCAAAGATAAAGCCTTCAAACCTTCCATCTATATTGGGACCTTATGTTCCTCCATCTCCTACTTTCACTCCTATCTCATCTCCTAGCTCTCCTATCATACCTCGAGATCAACAAAGACACTCATTCTTAATGAATTTTTATTCATCTATCCATATGAACCAGTCATATAATCCTTATTCATACTTTTGGAAGCAATTTGGATGATCAATTTAAGAAAAAAGATAAGAATCCATTAAAAAATAAATATCACTATGTCCCATCTAATCGACATGTCAATGAAAATAAAGAATAATTATTCAAGAGACCACAAAGGTCTACTATCTAAAGAGCTAAATCAAAGAAATTATGGGTCCCTAAATCCATCATTGAAGAAATGTGTTCTAAAGAATCCAAAGGAAAAGAAAAATCTAAAGCTATATGGATTCTCAAGTCTCTTTTGAAAGACTTGAATATTGAAAATAATTAAAAGTTGGCATTCAAGCTTCCAAGCCTTCCACTCCATCTTCTTCCAAAAATATTTCTAAGAAGCTTCCAAAGCTTCCACTCCATCTCCTTCCAAAACTCTCTTACTTCCTCATACATCTAAACCTCAAGCTATTTCCTCCATGATTACTCCATCATTTCACCACCCTTCAAGTTTTGTGTTGATGTTGATCTTGCCTAATTTCTCACCTACCCTTATGCAATATTTTCAAGCCTATACTTACCTGTTATCCATATTCCTTATATCTTTTCAGAGCATAAAACCTTGTCCTACATATACATTATGTACCATCTCCTTTCCATCACCCTATTAGTATCTTTGAGCATACCTTTCCATGGTCTTGGCTTATCATGACTTATCATTCCTATAGGATTACTATATAAATTGAAATAGCTTGAGCTCTTTTTAAAAATATATATATATATATTAAAAAGGAAAATGTGGCTTGGTGAAAACTACTTCTTATGGTACGTTGGTGGCAAGAGTAAAGAGAAATAAATTTTTCCTATGGTGAAAACCACTTCTTGTGGTGCCTTGGATAAGTATCATGATCAAAACCTAGAAAATAGGCATCAAGCATAATTCTTCCATAATCCATCCATCCCATATTTCCTCCTTCATCTTGACAATGTTGAGCTATCCTTGTGTATTGGCTATATTTTTCAATGGCTTGACTATTATTCTTTCTTATTCACTCATAGCCTTCATATCTAGCGTCATTCTTATTTCTCTATCCTATTATTATCCTATCCATTTGACCCCTTGGTCTTGATCAAACATGGTTCTTAGGCATCTTGGCATGCCCACTCTTTTGGACTAAACAATTTCATGATATCTTGATTATTAGCTTCAATTACTTATCCCGCATGTTATCTCCTTTTATGGATTCCTTTTCTTGTCCAACACATGCTTTATATGGTTAGCTTTCCCTAGCTTGTGTATTCTTGAGTCAATCCTTGAGGATCACTTTCACTTGCTTCATACACTCCTTGCTTATCCATCATATCCACCAACTTGTTTCTCTATCATGTCCTACACCTTGCTAGACATTGGGACACATTGATGTGATCTTGCTTGAGAATAAGTAATCTTTATGTCATTTTTAAAATTCTAAAAAGAATAAAATGTTTTGTAAAAATGATCATCTCAGTGACAACCCTAGCAATTGGAGCTCTGATGTATCAACAAAAAAAATCAAATATCTCAAAAATACAAAAAAGATTATAAAAAGTCCGAAAAAAATAAAAATTAAAAATTAAAAAATTAAAAATTAGAAAAAATCAAAAAATGATTCTTGCCAAGTGGTAAAAACCTAGAAACAAGTGCTACTTGAGACATTTTTTCTTAAGTCTATCAGCATCTCTCTTTGTGCTCTGAGCTTAATCCATTTCACTTCATATGTCTTTTGGTATTCCTAATTTTGGAGTTGATCCTAGTCGAAGTCTAGGGGGCATAGGTAGTCTTTTTCTTTATCTAGGATCTCTTTGTTGCATTGGCATTTCTTTGGCAACTCTTGCAAATAGTGTTTCTCAACACTTCCCATTGACATTGAGTGTTTCTCAACACTTATCGAATACCTTTTCTATAGTCTAGGATGTCATGATGCTTCTCACTATTATATTTGATGTTCTAACAAAAATAGTCATTTGACTTACACGCATGCACTTAAAACTAGCTGAGACTTGTTGGCTTATTTTTCTTTTGTATGTTGTCTTAGATGATTTATTTGTTGAGTGTTCCCTCCCTAATAGTTTCTCAAGGATTTCAGGGACTAGAAGACCTAGGGCATGGGGCATGTTTTTATTTCTACTTGTGGGTGTGGTATTGAAACTCTAGAGTGTCTCTTGTTGTCCCCTTGAAACACTTAGGAGAGTTGAGGCATCATCCTTGACTATTTTTGCACGCCCATTCTTATGGTCATCCTAGCCTATGCCTTAATGCAAGTGTGGCTTTGCTACATCACATTGGTTAAGCTAACATTGAAGTCATCTTGACCTTTATGTCTTTGATGCTTATGTTAGAATCCTTCCACATTCCAATATGATATAAATCACATTCATATCTTCATAGTTGTGCTTATGACTAGTGATGATTGTGTAATTTTCTAATGTTTGTTAATAATGGCTCAATGATAAAAATAAGTTCCTTAACATTCTCTAATGAATGATAAAAAGAAAATCCTATGTTATAGTTGCTCTATTGCAAGTACACCTTTTAATTTTCATGTAGCTCACATTATTAGACTTCATGTTAGTTTAAATTTTTAGGTTGCATTATGAGTTTGGGAGGGTTTTCCTTCATCTTTCCTGTGGACTTTTAATCAACTGTGGTCATGTCTTGATCTTCATTTCCTTATCTTCTTTCGTGATCTCAATCAATATTTTCTATCTTAAATAGTTGATTGATTTGGAGGTATTATCTTTCTTCATTTCATTTCTTTCCACCTCTTCCAAACTTTTATCTTCCATTTTCTTTTACATCACTTCTTTTCTTCTGATTCAATTTTGGGGCATAATATTTCATGCTTGATGATCTACCTTAGTTCTGTGATCCTTATATTTTTTATTTTACATCAAGAACCTTATCTTTAGTTTGATTTGATCTAATTTATCAATTTACTATTTCTCCTCTATCTCATTTTGATTTCAATCACAAGGGCATAGTACCTATCAAACATCAATTCTTGATTCATATTTATCAATCTTTGTTCCACCTAGGACAACCTTGTCTTTGTGAGGAAAAAAATTGTTATCAAATTTTTATTCTTTGTCCTGATGTGATCGTAAGTTGACCACACATCTATGTTGTTTTGTGATCCCAAATCAACCTCACACTTCAACTGCATTCTTTGACTACATGTGTTCCCAAAGTGATTATACATTAGTCAAAGAGGGGCAAATATATGCACCCTAAAATGGTTACCTAGACTATGGGCCCCCATTCTTTAATTTATCAATTTCTTGAATCAATTTATCAATTTACTGGATCAATGCATTGTAATATTTTATTAAATCAACTCAAATCATTTTCCTTGATCAAGTTTTAATTAATTTAATTAATTCAATATTTCATAAGGTTCAGTCATTTTATTCTAAATCCTATTTAATTAAAGGAAAACTTCTCTTTTAATTAAATAAAATAAATCCCCTTTTAATTAAAAGAAAATCCCTCTTTTGATTAAATTATTAAATCCCCACTTAAATATCTCTTTTGATGAAAAAAGGAAATAAATAAAATAAAAATAAATAAATAAATCCATTTTCTCTACACTTGAATGCACATATTTCTAAGTGGGATTCCTTTTTTTCCTCTTTTCACTTGCTTCTCAAACACTCCTCTTTTCTCATTGGTGGGATTTTGTCTCACATGGATCAAACTCTATTATCCCATATTGGTTGTGAGAAGCCTCCCACCTCCGCATTTTCCTTTATAAGAAGCCCTGTCCTTCTCATTTTCATATAGAAAGATATAGAGAAATATAGAGAGAGATATAGGGAAATATAGAGGAAGATTTTATTGTTATGCTATAGGTTTGGACAGCAATTTTGGAGGAGTTTGAGCATTAGGGTTTGGACATTGGAGTTTCATTGAAACTTCTCTCTTGCATCCATGGCTTCCATCATCAACTTTTATCCTTGCATTTTTATATTATCTTATAGTCATATTTGTTTTCACATATTAATATTGCATTGTTATCATTTGGATTAGCTTGCATCTTCATTTGCATTCATATTTTGATCCTTGAATCTCTCATTTTATGGTGTACTTGTATGGGCACAAACTAGGTCAAACTAAGGGCCTCCCTTACAAACCTTTGCACTCCATGAATAGAGAGCTACGAGTCACCATTTGAGACCTTATTCTTGAGCAATATTGGATATAATAACAGATAGAAGTGTGTCAGCATTTTAGCACATAGGTGAAATATACTTTCTTCTCCATACATATTTTTCCTCTTAAATAGTACTATTTATTTTTCATCTTGGAGATTCTTTTGTACAAATTCAACTTGAGATTGATTCTTCACAATGGATTTTGCCTCTTATTCTCTACCCTCCATTCTCTTTAGAAGAAGGCTCTCTCCTCAATCTCTCATTGTACACTCGAAAGTGTCCCACTCTAAACCCTTCTATCCAAACGATTCCATGAGTTGGAATGCTTGGATGTCGGCTTAGAGCTCCCTATCCATGGAGTGCAAGAGAGTATATTTCAAGAATAAGAAAGCTCTTAGATGAGCCTTAGAGATACTCTTCTTGCTAGTAAACCATGCAATGGGAGGTTCCAAAGACAAGATGCAAGAATGCAAATGTCTCAAGGAGTTCCTCAAGGATGCAATGCAAATGAAGATTAAGCTAGAATGAGATGCAAAGTGGAGCTACGCTAAAACATGTATTAGAGTGTTACAATCCAAATATTAAGCTATGTGAGATAGATTATTGCAAAATAGAAGCTAAACTAACATGCAACATGAATCTAAGCTAAAATGCTATGGTATGAGAGAATGTAGACAAGAAATAGAAGTTCTCCACAAAGCTCCAAAGAAACCTATTAGAAAACCTGCAGCATAACAATATTCAAAATGAGGAGTCATTGAAGGGGAAAGCTCTCTCCCTTTTAAAGTTGTACGGACAGTAGAGATCAAGATGAAGATGGTGGATGATCAACGGTGGAATTTGAAAAGAGGAGTGATCCATGTGCACACACAAATCAACCAATAGAATATAAGTTGACTTGTCATATAAGACAAAAGTCACAAAGCCTTTTCTTTCAATTGCAAAATAGAAAAAGGGCTTTATGTGTGCACTTTAAGTGGGTTAGAAGAATGGGGTCTTTTATTTAATTAAAAGGGGACATGTTCTTTTAATCAAATAATGAACTTAGGATAGCATAGTCAAACTATAGGTTATAATCAAATAAATTGATTATTAGCAATTTGGTCTAGGTAAATGATTAAATTAATTTAGCCAAAATGTTGAAAAGAAGGCTAATAGTCTAGATGACCATTTTTAGGTGATTACACTCATATCTCATGCTTTCACTCTAATGTTATGTTGTCATTTTGTTTACTCATACTCTTGAACACATTTTCATTCACTTTATATTACTTACATTTTAGCTTACTCTCATTATTAGCTGAGATTTTCTTTATGCATTAGCTTAGCTCACATATTCTAAGGAGGGATTTTTGTAACTCTTTCATGTTTTTTTTCTTAATCTTGCACTTGCATCTCTTAGTTTAAATTTTGCATTTTACTTAGCTATATCTTGCATTTGACATTTCATACTTGTGATTCTTGGATATTGGCACTCTTTCCTCTACTCCTTTGAATCCTTTGTTCTATGGTGCACCTTGAAAGGGTTGCTTAACTAGGTTCAATTGGGAGACATCATACTTTCTTCAATCCTTACACGTCATAGATAAGAATCTATAGTCCACCTCTTGGGATGATTTTATGCATGGATTCTCTCAAGTATTATGGTCCATAGAACTATGCTCACCTTTTGAGCATACAATGATAGAAACTCATTATCATGATAGGTAAAGAAATTATAGGATGGCATACATATTAAGAGTTCAATATCATGAGATAAAGATTTAAAAGGTTAAAAAGTTGATTGTTTGGTTAATTATATATTCACCCCCAGTCTAAGTAATATGATCCCTTAAGACTAACAATTGGTATTAGAGCTCATGTCCTCTTTCATGGTGAAGATTAACAAATAGTAAGAAACATCCAAAGATTATTAGGAAAGAAGGTGCTAATCCTACAAGGGAGAACTACCCATTGTGGTGTGGTAGGATGAAGCTCTATCTTAAAGTTATAGGTGAGCAGTATTAGAACCATGTAGTTACTAGATATGTTACTCATGCAAGAACTCTTAATGTAGATCTATTGAAGGAAAAAGAAGAGCATACAACTTGTATAAAAGCCATGGATTTGTTAAGGGTCCTATAATTGACACACATCTGTAATTTACCATTCTTCTTAGGTACAAATACAAGAGGAGATACCCATTGGCTATCAGATATTGGATAAATAAATCCAATATTTACAAGATTCTAGATTTCCTCTTTCATAATTTTGTGAAGGGATAGATTTAATCTCCTTTGTGGTTTTCATTACTGGTTTAATTCCTTCATATATAGTGATATAATGAGTATAGGTGGAAGGATGTATACCACACATGTCTTGATAATACCAAGAAAATGCTGCTATATATTTTGCATAAAATTTTGATCAATTCCTTAATTTGGGATTCACTTATATTTGGGTTAAGATTGAATATTTTCCTAGGGAGAACTTCAGTGGGATGAGATAGTGTAAGAGTTTCTATATCATGGTATAGAAGCTAGATTTAATCTCCTTTGTGGTTTTCATTACTAGTTTACTTCCTTCATATATATGGATATCATGAGTATAGGTGGAAGGATGTATACCACACATGTCTTGATAATACCAAGAAAAGGCTTCTATGTATTTTGCATAAAATTTTGATCAATTCCTTAATTTGGGATTCACTTATATTTGGGTTAAGATTGAGTATTTTCCTAGGGAGAACTTCAGTGGGATGAGATAGTGTAAGAGCTTCTATATCATAAAGTTGTAAGTTGGAAATGGACATAAAAAAACTATACTAACATGTGTGTGGTAATAATTCAAGTAGAGTAATAAAATTTTGAATAGATGATGAGACATCTACTAGAGAAAATCCCTCGAATGGGAAAGTTTTATTGGCATTATTAAGACAAAGCATTGACTCAAAAAAATCATCAACTTCATAACAATTTTGCAATAAATGGTTACTAACAATGTCCTCAGATGTACCTCCCTACTCCTTAAATTGATCTATAGTCAACATAGGAAAAGAATCTTCTAAATTACTATCAATCTAGAAGGGTTCTTCTATTTCTACCAAAGGTTGTGTTGGAGTATACAATATTAACTCTTTCATATGTTCCTCATTTGAAATCACCATGTTTATAGACCTGCAATTAACAGAGGCATTAGCAGCAACTAACCAAGGTCTTCCTAGAATGAGGGGGTATCTCCCAACTTAATTTTAGGTTGCACTATCATAAAATCAATTGGATGCTCCCAAGATTCAATTGAGATAATAACATCTTCAATCATACCTTATAGTTTTACCAAAGAGCCATTAGCCATTTGTAAGACCATGGTAGTAGGTTTAAGCCCTTGTAAAAATAATTTCTCCTTGGTTTCATTAGTCATTACATTTTTGTTTCCCCGTGATCTACAAGTATGTTACAAAAAATCAAATCGCCAATACATACCTTAATCATTGGACTCCCTAGATCTACATACTTGGGGATAGAAATATTTATTAGCATTAGGTGTACAAGTTGTTTGATGACTTTCCTAGTTTTAGGATCTTTTTTCTTCTTTTGCTTCTTCCCATATAGCTTTGTAATGGCATTTTCATAAATAGGTACATCTTAAATTTCTTACACCAAGGGAATTTGAATATTAACATTCTTTAATTCTTCCATAAAATCAAATCGATACATTGGTTTGAAGTCATTTGTGGTTGTTTCTTAAGTCTTTCAAAAGGATGTTCTTTAGGCTCTTGCTTGTGATTATCATGCTCAATAGTTTCATAAGGTGAATGTTCAATCTCTGTAATGGTTGGGCCTTGAAGGGCCTTACCGAACATAAGTTGAACTATGTTCATTGCAAGGGAGTTTATTAGATAAGTGGGATTACCTTCCACCTTATTATTTTATATAGGTTGGTTCACCTTATTATTGGGATTTAGTGTTAGTTTTGTGGGTATTGGTGTTGCTTTAGGTGGTTGAGAACTGGAAGGTTGATGACAAGGTGGTGGAATAGATGGTAGTAATTTTGTGGTGGGTATTATGGAATTATTATAGGAGGTGACAAATATTATGGAAATGGGTATGGTTGTTAAGGTGCATATAATAAAGATTGTAGCAATTGTGGCCTCCATGCATATTTTCACAATAGATTTGCAATTGGGGTGTGTGGTATCCATTGTGAATATTGAGGGGATGACTGTCATTGTAGTAGTTGTGAAGAATTTTTCCAACCCCCATATCCACTAGATGGGTTGAAAATGACATTGATTCAAATTACCCTATGGAATATTCATTTTTCATATTAGGATGTGGAGTGTAGAAAAAAAGGATGTTTGGCTGCCATGAAGTACATAGGTTCTTCAGAATACTCAGTATCTAAGGTCCCAAAAGGAAAAGGTTTTAGGATAGAGATTGTACTAGCCTCTTCAAGATGGGATATCTTTTCTATTATAGGTCCATTCCTCACTGCAATGCTTCTTTCTACATGTTGGAAAAAATACTTACAAAGTATGCTCTGCCTCCTCTTATTTGTTGCGAGAATAAAGTGTATCAATTTTTTTTTCGATATGATTTCAGAGATCATTTTTAATATCATCTAATAAATTACCCATTTCTCTTTTTGTATACCTATTTCATTTCCCAAAGAAAAATAATTACATGTATATCCTCACAATGATTTTTGGGACCTATAATAGTTCTTGGAAATGTCAAAATGTCTTTAAAAGGTAATTTAGAAATGTGACCTTTTCCAATTAAGTTCAAAGCATCCATGGTCTCAACTTGAAATTCCCTAAGGAATAAAATTTTGATAGTATCAATGGTTAAATCAGATCATCTTGAATGTTGTAAGATAAATGCAAATCATTCTAGGAAATCTTCTACAGACTCTTCTTCTCATTGGAAAATGTGAAATATTTCATCCCATACTTGCTTGGTTTTGTAATATTCTTGATATTTCACCAAAAATGATTATTTCATTTGATATCATGTCCTAATGTTTTTAAGGCTTATGAACCATCACAATGTTGCATCCTTCAATGTAGCTAGAAATAGTTCCAATTTATGTGTGTCACTTTGATAATCATAGCTACTATAGAGGATATCAAACTCAAATAGGAACATATCAGGATCTTCATTAATTGGCCCTCTAAATATATGAAGTTTTGAATGAGGTATTTTCTTTATAGGAGAATAATCAATGTGAGGTTGGATATGAAACCCAAATTTCATAAGATTATTGTTGTGTTGGACCAATAAATTGCCCTTTTTTACACCATTATTACCTCCTACTACATTTCCCATGTTATCACAGATTGTATCCTATAAAGCCTTTGTAGGCCAAGGTGTATAAAAAAGTTATAATAGGCTTCTCTAGATTTTTTCTATACCTAGCTTCATATGAGTCTTTGGATTGTTGGAATATCTCTAAAAGTATGGCAAGGAAAGATACCATTTTTCTTTTTGTGATTTTTGAGGTTTTGTGCTACCTACTAGTTCTTGCTTAACAACCCTTCCTTAACTATCACTGGGCCTATTCATGCACCTAAATGATATGCTACATCACAAACCTAAGGTACAGATCTAAGAAAGGTTGACATTTGATCATAAACTCTTGAAGGCAATAGGAATTTTAAATATAGGAGGCTGGGAATGGTGGAGTGTGATAGGAAGTTAAATTACTATGGAAGATATGTAGGAGGTGATTGTGAGAAAATGTATAGTGACAACAATGTGATAGAATAATCAAGCTTGAATCATAAAATTACATGATAATAGTCATTAGAATATTGAACATTCTATTACAAACATTGTGCAGATTATATATTCAATATTCGTGTACCCATAATCCTTCATTTGTTAAAATAAAATATATACCCAAGACAAAGAAATTTTTTAAAAAATACACATAAAACCATTCAAATGAAATCACACAAATAAATCTTATGCAAATAGTAAATAAGAACAATCTCACCAAGATCTCCAAAAGGAAGCCCCTTCCTTCGGTTCTCATGGCTAGGGAAGAATTAAGACAACTGCTAAAATTGAGTCAATTAAATCAATGTAGAAACACACCAAAAAATGATATATAATAGAGTTTGATGTATTCCTTAATATCTTATAAACATATATAAATGCATATATAGTCTTAAAACACCATAGTAAAGTTGTATTGAGAGGTCATGGTTGCAGACCATTGCTCTAAATTGCCACAAGTCTTTAACCATAAAACAAAGAGGATGATAATAGTATAGAGTATTGGCTGAAATCCATTTGAAACCTTGAAATATGCAATCCAAATAACTAAATAGCTTATCTAAAATTTTATATATATATATATATATATATATATATATATATATATATATATATATATATATATATATATATATATATATATATATATATATATATATATATATATATAACTTTGGTTCTTTAAGTAGCTAATTCTTGTGTGTCATAAATCATGTATCCCTTGGTCACCATTTTCTAGAGATTTGGTTCCTATTGCAAAAATCAGCAAAAACACATCATTTATTTTAATTAATTGACTTGTTAGGAGATATCCTTCCACTCCTCAAGATGTAGTAAATATATCTTATTTTTTGATTAACTAATTAGCAAAGAGAAACTTAAGACTGAGAATATGAAGGAAAATATAGGGGAAAAGTAATAAAAACAAGACATTTTTAATGCCCAACATTTCCCCCCAACTCAATGATGTTGCATGTCCTCACACTAATTATATATACAAACTATATTTTGGATAAGAAATGGTCATATTATCTTTTAATAGTTGTGCATGAGCCTCTTTTGCCTCCTTACCTCTGTTAGTGTCCTAAAGTTGACCATGTAACTATGTCCCATGATGATAATTTTCCAGTTATAAATTATAAATGATCTATAATAGATCACCAAAGGAAACAACAAGGGATGCATCTAGAGCTTCTACTATTACTAGAATAGAGACAAGAGTAGGGGAAGAATTGATAAACTCTTTGGAAGGTAATCCAAGAAGAAAACTCGTATGTAATAATGCTTCTTCTATGATAATGTTAGAATCTTACATTGGGTCTTGGTGATATAAGCTGTCTAGTTGTTTACTAAGATTTTCTTGTTCTAAAAAATGCTCAAGGGGAGTAGGAAGAGATTCTCATCACATGGAGGCTCTTCAATATCCTCCTCCTCTCCTTTATTAGGAGTATGATATGCTTCCTTTGTACAAGCTTTCTCATGGTTACTCTCCAACATTTCATCTTTCCCTAATGTTTTATTATCATCTCCCTAGTTTGAGTTAGGCATTTATTTTCTTACTTTTGTTTCTTTAAGAAAATTTGTCGTGCCTATATAGGAATGAGGATTTTCAGTCCCATAATTAGGGTTTTTCATCTCTCGTATAAGATTTTTTTATGGCTACTAACATCAATATGATTTTCAATGTTCTTATTCAGATTCTTGATATCCTCATTTAGATTTTCAATATCCCCTTAAGAAGGCTTCATATTCCTCTATTTCTTTTTGTGCTTGTTTTGGCTTCAAAGTTGCCTATCCACCTTTTCTTTATGTGTTCTACAAGAGCTCTTAGCTAATACTTCTATAGCAGTTGTTGATATTTGAGCCTAATTTTTTACTAGTGTCCCAACACTTAGTCATTTACTAGGAAAGATTACAATGTAATCACTACAACCAAGTTATCTAGTAAAGGTCGAGCATGCAGTTTTTATATTGAGTAGGATAGTGACTATTGAGTATTCAGTAGTGATCAAGCAATATAGTTGGAGATGAGAAATATAATTGAGACTAAGCATGTTGATAAGTTATTAGGTGACGAGAAAAAAAGAATATAGAAGTCAATTCATAGCATGAATAAGTATACATAATCGAGCATTAGAGAATTCAAGTGCCAAGTAGTTCAATTTTGACATATAAGTTTGTAATAACACATACATATGTAAACCATTTTGGAAAAAAATTATATAATATTTAATATTTGTAGAGCCAGCTAAGAAGATGATCACATGTCAATTTAGAAGGTAATGATCCAAAGGTGTGCAATTCAACCAATCAAAAAATTTGATAGAAGCAAAAAAATATGATTAAGTGTAAACCATCGATCAAGATATAGACCTTCACAAAACATCTATTTAAGCAAGATTCTAACCCTAGAATTGTGATAAAGAGTAGAGAAAAAGGAGTATCTGTAAGTGTGTGAGAGAGGAGTGAAGATTAAGTTTGAAAGGAGATCATAGAGAGGGCAATCATAGTAATGAATAATGAAATAGAGTTATTAGATTAGGAGATTAGATCATTGATACAAAAAAGAGGAGACCCAAGATCATCTTAAAAAGGAAACTAAGGGTCAGGTACTAAATTAGTTATTGTTAATTAAGATAGGGTAAATCTCTTAACAAAGTGGTCTTAAAAGACATATTTAAACCTCTTAATAGAGTCCTTTCTTCATTATGAGTGTAAAATCCTTTAACAAGGTGAGACCTAATAGTCTCTTAAGATTTTAATAGGACAGACCCCTCATAGGGTTGATCATATCTTATGATCAAACATTGTAACCCTAACAGGTTAACTTTATTATTATAACAATGAAGATTTGTGGGTTTCATCCCCACCCCAGTTTTACCTTCATCTTTAAGTTTTTTTGGGTAACCAAATCATTGTGTTATGTGTTGAAATATTTTATGGATATTTTGTTTATGTTTTAGCATTACAAATTTAATGGTAGATCTATTATATGAGATGAATTAGATGTGGCATAGTCTATGTTAACTGAGCTTTGTAGTATAGATTGAATGATCAAGGAAGGGAATATATTGATTGAATGAATTAGTTATGGTTGAGTGAGTAACCTTGACTGAGATGAAGTGGAGACTAAGCTAGCTGTCATACACCAACCAAGTACAAAGACATTAATTGTAGACCTAAAATGAAAGTTTGAAGGTATTTATCTAATTTGGACATTAATTTTTATTTACCAAATGATCACAGAGCTTATGAGAAGATTTCAAGGTGATCAAAGCAATTTTAGCATCTAGAGAAAAATAATCACACCAGTTTATCAACAAATTTGTGAAACAAAGTAGGTATTATTCCAAATGCGAAGTTAATATTCAATGAAGATATTTGTAAAAGATTCTTATTTCAAACCCTAGTTTAGAATGACACTTAGAAGTGAAATGATGAAGGACAATAGTGCACAAATCATAAGAAATGATCAAAGTCTTCCACAAAACTCAAAAAATTCAGTGAACCTCAAAAATATTGTTGATGATATTGGAGCTTTATCATCAATTCTACCTAGAGTGTTGACTATTCAAGATTTAAGATCATGTTATTTATGCAAGGTTGGAGAAATTTGAGATTTTGAGTTTAGAGTAGCTTATGATAAGCTATGCATTAATGGAATCATTAAGGATGAATAAAATATCATTGTCAAGAAAGGGTTTACCTATGCCTTAGGATTTCCAAATTTTTTTAAAGTTGAATAGATAAATATTGTGCTCAGTTGTATTCATGATATGAAAATATGGTTAGAAGATGGGTCGATCAAGATTAACAAGGCTATTATTTGCAGGGTAAATGGATACCCTACCTTTGATCAACCAAAGAGTATTAGAAGTAGAACAAAGAATGAAACTAAAATCTAACCAAGGCAAAGTGGAATCATCATGGTATGTCAATTAATGAAATTGAGGACCCATTAATTGAATTTTTGTTCATGTGATAAGACACAAATTTTATCAATCTAGTAGGTTGAACAACATACCCTATGTAGCAATGGATTTGGGTTCCAAAACTATGAAGAAGGATCATTCATATGATCTTGTTGAGTTCTAACTTCACCAATTTACAGAGAAATTAGAGGTAGTGAGGAAAGAAAAGAACACATCTTGTAAGTTTGGATCCTTGTTAGTTTTTATTTTTTATGTATAAATCACTTTTCCTATTATTGGAACAATTGCATAGGATGAGAATGGAACATCTATGGAGTAGCTTAGTGATCTAATCAAAAAATTGGGAGAAAACTTTGAAGTGATGATGGACAGCTACTTTGAAGAATTCAAGGTAAAGATGAGGAATAAAATGAGATTTCCTAAGTCAGTTGTGGATAAATACTATGATGGAGTATGTTTCATTATAGATACAAATTTTTTTAATGCACAAATAGTTTTCTTGAGGGTATCATGGCTAAGGCCAATTTCCTATGAAGTAAGTGTAGATGAGGTAAGTGTAATAGTTACCGCACTCTTGGCAAAAGATATAGATGCTAGTGTTGAGTAATTTGGCACATATGAAACTGTAATTATCGAGATGACTACTGAATCTAGCACCCAAAGAAGGGATGCAAAGAAAGATAAAGATTGTTGAGGATGGTAATAAGGAATAAAGAGAAGGGTCTAGACAACCTACAAAAGTTGAGGAAGGTAAAGAAAAATGACTTGCTATTGTGAAGCCGAAGGCCACCAAACATAAAAAGGTTTTTGTGATTGAGCCTAATGTAAAGGCCAAACTAAAAAAGGATATGCAAGAAATAATGACACCTCAAAGGCTAAAGGGCAAGGTGATCATCACTGGTTATAGGATATCTTAGCCCCCTATTAGGAAATTAATAGGAAGTCCATCTAAGAAGAGGAAAAAAACTGAAAAACAAATGCAACCAATACAAGCAATGTCGAGGAGAAAACTTATTGTAGCAAAAGAGGAGAAAGATGATAAAAAGACCAAGTCTGATGAACCTAGCAAACTTCAAATAGTGAAGAGACTCCCTCCAATGACTATGGATCAGATATATGAAAAATTGATAGAATATGAAAATATAATGGGATTCAAAGATATTCAGTATGATTCTTTGAATATTGATAATCAAGTAAATCTTGAAGGTGCCATGATTTATATGATGATCAAATTTAGATGCACACCCATGGAATTGCATACTAGATTTCCAATGGGATTCTTAAAAAAAGTGGATGCAAAGTGGAAGTGGACATTTTCCACCAAGAATAAAATAAGAAAAACAACACTGGCACATGCTATGACATATTTGGGGAAGACTCATATGTCTATAGCCCTTAAAGATTTTGTAAAGAAGTTTATTCCAATAGATAGGGCATATAAGGTTTTGAAAAATGATGCTCATGAAGTTGAGAAAGACAATACTCATAGATGGAAAGAAGCATTTTGATTGCTTACTCCATCTATGGAAGTGAGGGAAGGTCGAGATGCAATAGAATTTGAAGATGAATACAAACAAGAAGTGGCCAAGCTAACTAAAGAGATTCGTCAACTAGTCAATTAGTGTGAACAAAAAGAGATTGTCACAATATGACATTGACATCCCTCCACCTAATTGGAATATACTAACTAAAGAGGAAATTCAAGGCCTAAAGAAAGATTCAAGCAAACTCTATACTAACCCAGTTTTGTTATAGATAGTAGAATATCCAAAGCTTGAAAATAAGAAGATTGATGATGTAAATGTGACATCAGTTGCAGAGGATACAATTGCCAAGAAACATGGGAAGGCTTTAACTTGTATGCCTATTTTGTAGGAGGCAAATTTTGAAAGAGACTCATACACTAATTCAATAGAAGAATAAGTAAAATAGAAAGAGAAAGAGGCTACTCAAGCTCTTATTCAATTGCCAAGTGCAAAGGATGTAGAAAAAATAACTGTGGCACCTATGGTGAATTCTACACAAGTGTAGTAGCCAAAATTGAGATCAAGTGAAAAGGGGAAATAATTGCAATTATCATTACCAAGTGATACACCCTCATGATCTCAAGATGTGACTCATTTAGGTGAGGAAGATGGTGAATTAGTGAGCCTTGATGAGGTAATTACATTACCAATGTATGATTTGAAAAATCTTACACTAGAGAAAATGCAAGAGCTCCAAACCTTGTTGAGTCATAAGAAAAACAAGAACAACTGATAAGAGAGCATAAGAGAAGGAAAGTACTACATACTATCAATAAGCATAAAATCTTGGATCAACTAGTATATTTAGTTGATAAAATTTAGATAGAAGACATAGACACCAATGACAAATTACTATAGTGGTTTGCAAGAAGAATGGAGTATAAAGTGTTACAAAAAGTGTCACAAGAACTTGTACATAGACAAGTTGAGCTTTCTACATTAGTCATACGGCTGGAAAAAATTTTGCAAACCATTAATTCCTTATATTTGAAATTGTGTAATATTGATTTCTTTATAGTAGATACAACATGCTCATTAGAGCTATTACATGCAGACATTAGAGAGAGTGTTATTACATTGGGCAAGAAGGAAAGTTCAAGCGCATCCTTGTATAATGAATTAAAATTTAGTCAAAATAGGTTAGTCAAGATTATGGCTAAAGCTAAAGATATTAGGCATAAGTTGATGTTGATCCAACTACAGTCATTGCCACATATAGAGATTATTTAGAAGGTGGTCTCCATTTCCAAAGACATTTTGAAGAAAGAGCACAATTTTCACATATAGTAGGATTCATTGATCTAGCTACCAAGCTAGAGATTCAGTCTCAAATTTTGGAACAAGTTTAGGAATGATGGAATAAAGGCTATGCAAATATTGTGGCAAGTCATCAACAACTCTTTGATAATTATTAATTAGCCCCAACAATTCCAAGTTCCATTAGTGACAAAAACAAGGGGGATATGAAATGAAAGGGGTATATGAAAAAACAAAAGGGGATTTGAGGGAATAATGCAAGGTGAATTCAAATAAAACAAGGAGAAGCAATATGTAGATCAAAGATCAAATATCAGATCTTACAGGATCAAACTATAGTCTCAAGAGGAGTAATTATTTTTGAAAGAAATTATTATTTTATTCATGAAAAAGTGTTTTTTCCACTAATGTCAAAGGGGGAAATTGTTGATCTCTAATCCTATGTTGTCGATTAGTGTCCCAACACTTAGTCATTTTCTACGCAAGATTATAAGGTCATCACTACGACCGAGTTATCTATTAAAGGTCGAGTATAGAATTCTTATACTGAGTAGGATGGTGATTGTTGAGTATTTAGTAGTGACTAAGCAATATAGTTGGAGCCAAGCAATATAATTGAGACCAAGCACGTAGACAATTTATTAAGTGTCAAGAAAATAGGAATATAGGAGTCAAGTCATAGCATGAAGAAGTATACATGACCGAGCATCAGAGCATTCAAGTGTTGAGTAGGTCAGTTTTGACATATAAGTTTGTAATGGAAACACACATATAAAAAACCATTTTGGCTAACTTTTATATATTATTTAATATTTGTAGAGCTAGCTAAGAAGATCATCATGCATCATTTCAACCAACATGTGTAATTTAACCAATCGAATATTGGGATAGAAATGGAAAAAGATTATGAAGTGTAAACCATCGATCAAGATCTAGAACCTTCACAAAATATTTATTTAAGTAAAATTCTAACCCTAGAATCATGAGAAAGAGTAGAGAAAAAGAAGGAGGATTTTTCATAAGTGTGAGAGCCAGACGGAGTGAATACTAAGTTGAAAGCAGATCAGAGAGAACAATCATAGCAGTGAAGGATTGAAAAAAATTATTAGATTAGGAGATCATACTAGAGATATAACAAAGAGGAGACCTAAGATCAGCTTATATAGAAAATCAAGGGTCAAGTACTGAATCAATTATTATAAATTGAGATAGGGTAAATCTCTTAATAGACCTATGTAAACCTCCTAATAGATTCCTTGCTTTATTATGAGTGTAAAATCCTTTAACAAGGTAAGACCTAATAGTCTCTTAAGATTTTAATAGGGAAACCCCTCATAGGGTAGATAATATCTTATAATCAAACATTGTAACCCTAACAGGTTAACTTTATTGTTGCAATAGTGAATATCTGTGGGTTTCATCCCCACCCCAATTTTACCATCATCTTGAAGTGTTTCTAGGTAACCAAATATTTGTGTTATGTGTTGAAATATTTTATGGATGTCATGTATTTCATTTATGTTTTAGCATTATAGTTTTAATGGTAGATCTATTATATGACATGAATTAGGTGTGGATTTATGAAATTAGTTTTGAAGTCAAAAGTTTAAGATCCTGATTCACCCCCACTCCCCCCCTCCCCCCCCACCTCAGTATCTTGTTTCCCATATACTTATTCAAATATCAACCTTGAGGGCATTAGCAAGGCTATCTAGTACACTAGAATTCCACTTAGGGTTTTTGTGAATAGAGAATACATTGAGTTTCTTTTGTGTGTTTGGGAAGATACTAGGGCTTTTCTTTTTAGAAGATTTTCCCTCAAGGGTTTTAGTTTTACCAAGTTAAGGGTCCTGAATTTTAAGGCTAGAATTCACAAAGGTATTTCAATCAATTTGGGGCTTTCCAATTTTTAATCAGACCATGGTGAGCCAAGGTTCTTCATGAGCATCTTGGTACTAGCTACAAACACAATTTAAGGAAAAATGCAAGTAGTGTGGAAATTTTACAAGCTAACCAAATTGTAAGTGCAACTAAAGCGTAAAATGGTGAGCATACACATAGTTTAAATGACCATCAAAAGTGACATATTGGATGAGATATTTTTCTACCTCTACCCATGGTTATGGAAGAGATTGGTTCTTAACACCCTAAACTTGAACCATCTCAACAAATTCATTGCACTGAAAAAAATGAGTATGCTTACACTTGAGATTTGTGACCTTTGAGCTAGTATTGGGAAAACATTATTCACCTATTTGGGAAAAATTCATCATCATAGTGATTGTTTTCATTGTGACTAGAAATGTTAGCCCATGAAGAGTAACACTATTTTTTCAAAACCCCTCAATGAATTCCATGGCCATTGTCTCATCAAAGCCCTGTAAACATTTGAAGTACTTAAGCCACCTAGAATGCCAAAATATTTTGTATGCTTCTCTAGAAAAGATTAACCATTCCATGGTTACCTCCATTATAGTAGATATTTGTAAATGGCAATAGAGACTAGTCACAAGTTGTAAGTTGAAAATGGGTTGAAGAAAACATAGATAGAAATAGCAATGGTGGATGAAAAAAATAATAAATGCTACCAAACAATAGAAATAATTATTTGACAGGACAAAGAGACTAATCAGACATATAGATAGAGTAGAGTTTTCATGAGGAGATCACATAGATTATTTGATGGGACAAGGTAATGATGAGGACACACATAAAGATTGGATAAATAATGAATAAGACTTGATCGTACCCCCCACGCCACCCCACACCCTTCCAACTTTAGTGGTACAATGTTCCATTTTTGCCAAATTAGCAAAATAGAAAACAAGAATAAAAAGCACAACTAAAGAAAAGGAAAGAAAGTATTCTCTATAATCATGAAATGATGCGATAGAGAAGCTACAAGTTTGAGCCAATGAGAGATCCAATAACTAAAATACATCATAAAAGAAGGCATACAAAGATGAGGACATTGGCCACCAAGCCCGATGAGATTTCTTCTTCCTCTTTGAGAGAAGTGAGGTGGAAACTTGCAAGTAACAAGGTAATTAGCAATATCAAAAAACCATGGGCTTTTGATGGAAATTACAAATACATGTTCATTAAGAAAAGAATCATCAATTGAATGAGGTTAGTTTACATTTTTCCATTGTGATAGAAAGTCAACTACAATGTTTTCACATCCTACTTTATCAAGTATGGTGATATTGAATTCTTGCAAACAAAGTAACCATCAGATTACTCAACCAACAACCACTAGTGTATTCATTAGAAATTGAATAGTAGAATGATTAGTATGTATACAAATTTCATAACCAGTGATATAATGGAAAAATTTATTAATTATGTATATAAAAGCTAAGAATTCTTTTTTAGCAACTATATAATTTACCTCAACACGAGTAAAATTATTACTAATGTAAGAAATAGAACAAAAAACACTGTCCTCCTTTTGTCCAAGAACAACTCCCATAGAAGTGTTGAATGCATCCATATGAATATGAAAAGGTGATTCCCAATTAAGTCCACATAACACAAGAGTAAAAATGAGCTTATCTTTAATTTCTTCAAATGCTTTATGGCAATTTGTCATCTATGAAAAATCAACATCTTCTCCTAACAGATCAAAGAGTGGTCATGAGGCAATTTTGCTAAAATTTTGAATGAATCGATGATAATAACCAACATGTTTGAAGAATCTATGTACTACTTTGGGACAAGTAGGTACAAGAAGACCTTGAATTATTTGAGTCTTTTTTAGATCTACTTCAATTCTATGTGAGGAAGGTTAAGAACCTTAGAGAAAGGTCAACATCAATACATTTTTTAATAACCTTTTCAAGATTTACCTTAGCCTCCTCATAAGTGTCACCATACAAACTAAAATCATATATATATACTTCTACACAATCATGAATCAAGTTAGCAAAAAATACTCAAGACTACTCTTGGAAAGGTTTTTGGGGTGTTACACAAAATGAATGGTAAAATAGTATAGGAAAATGTACCTCAAGGGCATGTGAAAGCATTTTTTCCTCATCTTTTGGGGCAATTTGCATTTGGTTATATCCACCAAACCCATCTAGAAAGGAAAAGATATTTTAAGTAACTAGTATGTCTAAAACCCGATCAATAAAAGACAATAGAAAATGATCCTTCTTTGTGGCTTTATTAAGGGCCTTATAATTAACACATATCTTCCATTTACCATTATTTTTAGGTAAACAAATAAGAGGAGATGTCGATTTCCTATTGGATATTGGATATTTAAATATGATATTTAGGAGTTTTAGAAGTTCCTCTTTCACAATTTTGTAGAGGGTTGGATTTAATGTCCTTTGTGGTTGTCTTACTGGTTTACTTTCTTCACCTATATAGATATGATGAGTGCACATAGAAGGACGTATACCACGCATGTCTTGATAATACCAAGAAAATACTTCTTTACATTTGCACTACATTTCAATTAATTCCTGTTGTGATCACACAACACATGCCCCATTCC
The DNA here is from genome assembly GCA_028749045.1 of Cupressus sempervirens. Lineage (NCBI taxonomy): Eukaryota > Viridiplantae > Streptophyta > Pinopsida > Cupressales > Cupressaceae > Cupressus > Cupressus sempervirens. Next base: position 540,476,176 of record CM053785.1, read on the forward strand.
TAGTTAGGAATGGGGACCCCCTACTTTTTTCAAACTCCTAAACTCATGGTTCAAGAGTCGAGAAAAGATATTAGAGTCAAAAGTGTTAGAGTCGAAAAAGCCCAAAAAATCAAAAATTAGAAAAACACAAAAAAAATTAAAAATTAGAAAAACCCAAAAATCAAAAAAATTAGAAAAACACAAAAAATTGAAAAATTGAAAAAAATTATAAAAATTATAAAATTTCAAAAAAAAATTGCATCACACATAACACATGCACAGGTGAAGAGCACATCACGTGCCTACGTGACCACGCCGAAGCATGCATACACCCCTCCCGGTGGAGGGGGTTATAAAACCCCCCTCCCTTCATTTATTTTTACTCACATATTTCCATCATTGAGTTTTGTTTCTTTGGCGTGTTTAAGGTAACACATTAATGCTTGCCTCCTCTACTATTCCATGTGTGTGCCCTTTGGCACCATAGCACTTAGGCGATCCGCACGCCACATGGTGCCATTCACCCCACCATTCACCACTATTTGTCTTCTTCTACACCCACTCACATGGTGTTGGGCGCTCTTGTTTCCATGGCGTGGCACGCCACTCACATGATATCGTGCACTCTTGCTTCTATGGCGCCACTCACATAGTGTCGCACGCTCTTGTTTCCATGGTGTTGTGTGCCGCCCACATGGCATCGTGCACTCTTGCTTCCATGGCATCGTGCACTACTCATTATGGCACCACGTGTCTGCACCTCAATATGGCATGCACACCCTTGCCCACTTCGAACCTTAAACTACCCACAACACGCTCACACCCACATTTTTTTATTTCTTTAAAAAAAATATATGATAAAAATAAATAAAACATAAAAAATAAATTAATAATAAACAAATAAATAAAATTAAAAATAAGTGTGTATATATATATATATAATTTTAAAAGTTAAAAAATTAAAAAAACCCAAATTGGGCCTTTTTTCTTTTATGCTTATTTCATTTCGTAGCTTTTACGTTTTATCTTTGAAATAATAAACATTTTTTTACAACATGCAAGTGATCAAATGGTATCCACATCCGGAGTAGCACCCAAACCTGTCCTCTTCAAATTTTAAGGTGTACCTCAAAGTCAAGATTTCATGATGACCACACAAAAATTTGAGATACTGATCTAGGGCACACAAATTTGGGAGAATTTATAAGAATTTGCAACAAGCCAACAGAGAGATCAGCCTTGGTATCCACATTGATCCATTGTGGGTTGGTGAATGCAACATTACACCACGTATCTATGCAGTCAGTAGAACTAATCATGACATTGGTGCAACATTTTGTTGTTGATGAGAGAGTGGTCAAGAGCATAAAAGGAGAAGTTATGTTGGACCTTCGACCCAATAATATTGAGGGGGTCTTCCATCTCCCAAGATCAAATCAGTTCATTAGGCTCTCATACGAAGTAGTTGAGAGATGGTACAGAGAGCAACAATAGGAGGCACTAGACATAATAAAATCTTCTTATCTCATCGAGAAGCCTCTGATGGGAAAGATAATAGGTAAAGTGTACCTAACTCAATGATACATGAAGGAAGACATTGGATAATTTATCATTCTCCTGAGCAGAGTCATGGGCTTACCCACAATGGGTCACCTCAGCACCTTCATGGTCAACTTCATTAAGACCATCAGACAGGCAAAGATACTACTAGATTGGGCCACCACATTAAGTGAAAGCTTGTGTAAGAAACTAAGGATGGTGAAGGACAAGAAGTTTTACATGACTTCTTACATGGTATACCTACTTGCAGCAAGGGCAAAAAACTACCCTGGTTTGTACAAGAGAGGCAGTATGCAGGATCCTAATGCCTGGCCATACATAGCCTACCCCCAGTTGGTGAAGAAGAAGATCTCAACATAGAGCAAGGAATATAGAATCGTGAATGATGCATTCATCTTTGCAATCATTTGATTCATTGAAGGAGACTATGGAAAGAGGTTATTTGATGAAGCCAAGGCACAGATCATAGTTCTTGAAGCCTACTTCATCTAGTTCAAAACATTCACATATCTTCGGGTAGCTAGTGCATCCATCAATCCTAAGAAGCTCCCAAAATACCCAAGTGACAAACTGGTGTTCTTGGAAATTTCTTGGCAAATTGAGTCAGCCTGTGAGAAGATAAAGAGATAGAAAAGACCTTGTTGGGCATGGCCATTGGTCGTTGGACCATATCAAGTGAAGAGGAAGCAGGATATTCCATCCTTTGAGTTGGAATAGGAGAACTATCCCCTTGAAGAATACAACTCTCCCTGGCCCTATTTTGACAATGTTGGGAGAGTAGAGAGTCTGGCAGGAAAGGACTTCCATAATGAGGATGTTGTTGAAGATCACTGGATGAACACAAAAAATGACTATGATGTCCACATAAGGGACTATTGTAGGATGACTTTATATCTAGCAGAGAAGGCTCTTCAGTTAAACATCCCAAAGGAAATAAAGCAATAGGATTCTAAAGAGTTACTAGACCCCCTGTTCAATGCTAACAAAATTGGTGAAAGACCCATTATGAATGTTGAGGTTGATAGGGAGGAGGCTAATGATATTAATCATCGAGTGAGGCATGTTGTCAGAATGACAAAGGATTGGATCAAGAAACCTTTTCCACTTGACCCAATTCCTGATAAAGTGATCTTCCATGCACATGCTCGCCCAAAAAGAGGTAGAGGAAAGAAAGTTACAATTCCTACCTTCACAGCCCAATCTCCTATTAGGCCAGAGATAGTGTGCTAGCTTGATCGCCCAGTTGGATATTATCACCCTCCTAAAAGGAAGGGAAAGAACAAAAGGAAGAGGAACCCCCCTTAGAAGATTCATACAGAAAAAGCACCTCCCCAATAGCAAGAAGAGAGTGCATAGGGGTTTTATGATACTAGAGCTACTTAAGTCTAGGATGAACCTTAGTTGCCTCTTGTTGTGTCTAGCCAACTAGAAGAGGGTGAGATTCCATAGGCCTCCATTCCTCCTCCACAAGAAGAGCTAGCTTCTCCTTCTGTCCCAAAGAAACATAAGAAGAGGATTAAGATTTGGATGAAGAAAAGGAAAAGGATCAGTAGAAGATTAGTGCCTAATCCATCTATTCCTGAAAGCATTTTGGAAGGAGAAAAAGAGGAGGAAGAAGAAGAATCAGAAGAGGAAGAGAAAAAAGTGCCCCTATAGGGAAGAACTCAGGTAGCAAGAGCCACAAAATTGAAAAGGAGAAAGATTGCCATGGGTACCCCACCATCCACTCAAGCGGAACCCTTAAAACTCTCTTCTTTAGAAGATGAAGTATAGCAATGGGTGGATGAGAAAAGTGAAAGGGCGATGATGTTTTCTCAATGTCAAATTTTGATTTCATGCTTGTAGGTACAGAATTTATTGGGGATAAGATCAGGGACACCCCTACATGTGAACCTCAACAAGAAGACTGGATGAAAATTCCACCAGATACACATGGTCCTGATCTTACTCCTCCATCTCCACACGAGTTACAGTGGTAGAATAGGGCTTGGTGACTCCTCCACCTTAAAGTTCTGAGGAAGAGCAAGTTTAGAAGGAACCATCAGAGGAGGAGCAACTAGAACAAATGGTGATAGATGAAGTGTTTTAGGAGGGACAAATAGTGTAATATTCTCAATCACCTTCCTAAAACATCAAGGTTCTAGCTACAGGATCTACTGAGATTGAAGCTATAGAAGAAAAGCCCTCCCAATAGGATATAACTCTAAGCAAGAGTGAAAAAGGGAAGGAGATTGCAGATCATACTCCTTTGTCATCAAGAGTCAGGTCCTCAATAGGATGCATCCCTAGATGGATCTAAAAGAAAATAATGAGGAGTACCAAGCCTCAATTTCATGCTTCAAAGGAAGACATTTGTGACATTGTAGAGATTTTGAATAAACCTAAGTCTCCATCACACAAGGCAACATCATTGGTATTTATCACCAGCACAAGGAACCAAGAACTATTTACACAAGTGGCTCTCCCTCTTGAAGGTGCAAATGTGGAAGGTCTTAGTCTTGAGGATTATGAATTGAATGATGTTATGTTAGGGTGGCCTACATAGGATTCAACCTAATTAATGATGAATCTAGGAGACAAAGAGGTCCTTAAGCATATGGAATAGGATAAGGCCAAACTCCAAGCACTTCAAAGGCAGGTTGAGATCCTAAAGGGATATCTAGCCAAAGTAGTTGGCCCTCTAGATCCTGAACACCCCAAGAAGACCTTGAACATTGTACTTAGAGAAGGGGGAGGTGTACAACTTGATCCATTTTTGAAGGCTTGTCAGGAGTGGCAAAAATTTTTGAGGAGAAAGGTGTAATGATCATCATAGGTAATTTCAAGTTGTTGCATGCTACACAAGAGAATGTGAATAAAATCGTAGCAATTTTGAAGTAGGACTTCAATATCATGGATGAGGTACAGGCCTGGAGTAAGAATTTGTAGACTCTACAAGCCATTAAGGGGAAAAGGTACTACATCTTGATTGATGTATATACTAGAGAAGAATTGGACATGATTGATGACTGGATAGAAAAGATAGTAGATAGCAATAAGGTAATGGGAACATTACATGAGGATATTCATCAGCTCAAGGACCAAGCCCAACAGTGAATTTTGGAAGCAAAGAGACACTACAGTGATGCATAATTAGATATTTTTGAAGATGAGGAATGATAAAAGTTGTTACCTATAGAGATAGTAGTGAAGAATTTTAGGAAGATTTTTTTGGAGGTTGTTGACGATGAGGACATCCGACAAGCATTTAGGACAAAAGAAGCCTTGTTAGAATTGGATACCAAACTCAAGGATTTTGCTGATACCCGAATTAAGGTAGACAATTACAGATAGAAGGTAAAAGATGAATATTTGGCTTTAGATCTTTTGGATGTGGCTAATATTACTAAGATGATAGAGAAATTCAAGGGAAAACATCCAAACATAGCATTGGGATGAAGAAGAACAGAACCTAGATGCCAAAATTTCAATTTTGACACTCAATAAAATTTTGAGATTTTTGACCTTGTCGAGGTCTATAGCTTTGCAGCTCCGCAGGTGCATAGGTCCGTAGGTACGTAGGTCCACAACTTTGCAATTTAGAGGTGCACTGACAGTTAACTACTTGTTCCAAAAATAGCACTTTCCATGTATCAGAAATGCATTCTGACAGCAGTTTAACTTCGACACACACCTAGTAAAGGACCAGCTTCTATTTTTGGCACTTCCTAATGCTCCTACTTTGACTAAAGGCTTCCTCCTATTTATTCTCTCATAATTTCTTTGTTTTTGACATGTAAAGGGCTTGTGCATCCAATTAATGAATAAAATATGGTTGGAGTCCCTCTAAGCACTATATTAACTATTAGATTGTATATATTTAGTTTTTTTTAATGTTTTAAAAGCATTTTATTGCATGAAGATATCTCTCACTCTCAACACAAATTGAGGAGATTGTTTTTTATAAATACCACATTGTAATATGTAACAAGGGCCACTATCATTATGCAATAAAATTATCCTTTTGGTGCTCACATTTGGTGTGTAGTGATTCTTGTCTGAATGTGTCATTGTTTTGTGAATTTTGTTCATGAGATTGTGATTGAGCCGAAGGTTTATTACGTTGTTTCTAGTTGTGTGATATTTTAGTTCTAGTGTTTGCTATAGATTTATGAATTCTGCCAATATCTAGCTTGAGAAGAGATCATCAAATTGTGTCTACATAAATTTTCATCTTGCATGAGTGCACTTTTCATGGCCTTGTGATTTGATGAAAGGTGAAATATCATACGATTGTTAAAGTTTCTCACTGACAATTGCATCAGTGGATTCTAGAAAGTGTTGCTCCTATTTTCATTGGTTTCCTACCAATTTATTCAAAAGCTTAACTCACAATGTGTTGTTTTCTATAGTTTATGTCCATTAGGTTTTCAATTTCATGTTATTTACTTTTAGTTTCATTATGTGCTTTGCTAACCCCTTGTTAGAATAGGAACTCATTTTAGTTGCATTGTTAGATTGCATTCATTGAAAAAATAGAAAATACAAAAATATTGTTCTTTTGTGTGTTATATAGCGAATAGATTTTACTTTATTTTGAGATCAAAATAGAACTAGCAAAGGCCTCCTCATGAACAATCACATTTATCTTCAACTGAGCGTATTTTGGTATGTCACAAGACAAATACTAAACCTTCGAGTTGATCCCAAAAGGATTAGCTTTTCAAGAGAGGAATTGTGCAATGGATTCCTATCGTTGAAATTGTACAAAATGACTACCCAACAATTCCTTAGTTTGGGATTCACTTAGATTTAAGTTAAGATTGAGTGTTTTCCTAGGGTGAACATCAATAGGATGAGACTATGGAGGAGCTTCTATATCATGAAGTTGTAAGTTGGATGATGAGTCACCTTATACTAGAAGAAAGTCCCCAAATCAAAAAGTTAGGAAATGAATTAACTCAAAAATATCATCAACTTCATAATGATTTTGAAACAAATGGTTAATGAAACTCTCCTTAAAAGTACCTCCCAACTCCCTACTTTGATCTATATTTAAGATAGGAAAATAATCTTCTAAATCATTTTCAACCCACAAGAAATCTTTTATTTCTTCTAGATGTTGTGATGGAGGATACTAGATTAACTCTTTCATATGTTCCCTATTTGAAATCACCATGTTTCTAGACCTACAATTAATAAAGGCATTAGCAATAGCTAAACAAGGTATTTTTAGAATGAGGGAGTATCTCACCAACTTAATTTTAGATTGCAATATCATAAAATCATTTGGATTCTCTCAAGATTCAATAGAAATAATAACATCTTCAATCATACCTTCTAGTTTTACCAAAGAGTGATTAGGTGTTTGGAAGATTGGGAGTAGCCCTAAGCCCTTGTAAATCTAATTTATCCTTTGTTTCATTAGTCATTGTATTTATTACATCCCCAAGATTTACATGTGTATTAGGAATAATCAAATCACCAATGTGTACCTTAATCATTTGACTCCTTAGATCCGTATACTTGGGGATATAAATCTTTCCTAGCATTACATGTGCAAGTTGTATGATGACTAGGACATTTTTAGGAACTTATTTCTTCTTTTTCTTCTTCCCACATAGCTCTTCAATGGCTTTGGCATAAACTAGTACATCTTGAATTGCCCTCAGTAAAGGACATCAAATATTAACACTCTTTAATTATTCCATGAAATCCAATGCATAAATTAGTTTTGAAGGCTTTTGTGTTTGTTCCTTAATTATTTCAAGAAAAGGATGTTCTTTAGGCTCTTACTTGTGATTATCAAGCTCAATAGTGTCATCAGGTGAATACTCCATCTTTGTAAAGGTTGGGCCTTGAAGGGCCTTACCAAACTGAATTTGAACTCTATTTATTGCAAGGGATTTTATTGGATAAGAAGGATAACCTAACAGCTCATTATTGTATATAGGTTGGTTTACCTTATTATGAGATTTGGTGTTGGTTTTGTGAGCATTGGTGTTCCTTTAGGTGGTTGAGAACTAGAAGGTGGTAGAATAGGTGGTAGTATTTATTGTGAAAGATAATGTGGACTTAGTATAGGAGGTGGTAGATATTCTGGAAATGGATATGGTTGTTGAGGTGGATATAATGAAGATTTTTTTGGTTATGGTCTAAATGCGTGTTGCCATGACTAATGTGAAACTGGGGGTTGTGGTATCCATTGTGAATATTGAGGGGATGAATACCATAGCACTGGTTGTGAAGATTTTTTCCAACCCCTATATCCCTTAGATGGGTTGAAAAAGGATTTTGATTGATATTGTCCCATGGAATAGTCATTCTACATATTAAGATGTGGAGGATGAGAAAAAGGACATATGGATGTCATGAACTACATAGTTCTTTAGCATAGTTTGTATTTGAGGTTCCTATAGTAAAAGGCATTAGAATAGAGCTTTTAATATCCTCTTCAAGAGAGGAGATATTTTTTCCATTATAGGGACCTTTGTTAGTGCCATGCTTCTTTTTACATGTGGGACAAAATACTCCCAAAGGACACTCTGACTCCTCTTATTTCCTACAAGAGTAAAGCGTATCAATTTGTTTTCAATATTATTTAAGATATCAGTTTTAAGATCATCTAATAAATTACACATTTCTCTTTTTTTAATACATTTTTCATTTCCCAAAGAAGTATACTTACATATATATCCTAGCACTAAATGTTGGGGCTTCGAATAGTTCCTTTAAATGTCACAAATATCTTCAAAAAGGTAATTAGAAATGTAACATTTTCTAATTAAGCTCAAAGTATCCATGATCTAATCTTTAATTCTTACAAGGAAGAGCATTTTGATAGTATCAATGGTTAAATCAATGCATCTTGAGTGCCATGAGCTAAATGCATATTATTCTAGGAAATCTTCTATAGACTCTTCTTCTCATTAGATCATGCAAAAAAATTCATCCCAAACTTTCTTGGTTTTATAATATTCCTGATATTTTACTAGAAAAACTTCTTTCATTTGATCCCATGTCCTACTGTCCTTAAGGCTCACAACCATCACAATGTTGGGTATGTGCAGGATCATGGTCAACCAAACTATGGCCTTAAGTGGCAGTGAAAAACCAACAAATTAGGGTTATGTTAACTTGACACGTAACATTAAAGTAGTTATGTACTTTATATCAAAAAGTTGTAAGAAAAGAATATCTAGGAAATTGGATGTTATTTATAAACTACTAGGCCTTATCTAGAGAAAAAATTATTTAATTTGTCAAAATTTTGGATTTTAATTGAATACTACAAAAATTTCAAGGCAAAAATAAAAATTACGCATATGTTTGACCACATTAATCAAAATAAAATGATAATAGTTTTTAATATAATTATAGTTTTTTAATCAAAAAAAATGTAGACTCATGGTCAGATTTGATGCATATTTTTGGGTATTTTTATTCTAAATAAATAATTAAAATTAAATATGAATTTTCTACTATAACTTTTCAAAAATAAAAAGACTTCCGTGTATGACCACATTAACTAATTGAAAACTTTACAAAATTAAATTTTATTTTTTTTCTTATACTAGGTGAAACATAGAATGTGATGCAACTTTTTGATTTCAAAAATCTTATACCATTTGAAAGTTATAGTTATTTTTCAATCAGTAGTTTACAGACATCCTCATTAAAAAATATCTAATAAATACTTATTGAACTCAAAATTTGATAACAAGTATATCAATGGAATCTTGAGAGTGTTATAAAAAATCCTTTTCGTTTCATTGAATTTCGATGGAACAAATAATGTCAGATGGTTACTCGAAGTTTGAATGTCAGTGAAACCTATCTCAAATACATTTTTTGAGTTGACCAAATAGGTTTGTTAAATACTAACCTAATCAAGTACCCAAGAAATTAGGTACCCAAAAAGTGGCAGCCAAATACTTTTCAAAAAATTCATAGCCCAAATTTTGGAGGGAAACAAAAATTCGAGAAGTGTGAGCATTATTATTATTGAATATGATTGTTATATTTAATTATTATTATTGAATATAATATTATATAGCAATATTATTATTATATAGTAATACTATATAATAATTATTAATATATAGCAATATATATTATTATTATATTTAAATATATAGTATTATATTATTATTAAATATAATATTATCATGAAATGCATTGAAAGGGTCATAGGATATCTTATGACCCCTTTCGATGCATTCGATCAAACCAAACAAGTCCCTAGGGGTCATAGGACTTCTAGGGACATATGTTGTCACGAAATGCATCAAAAGGGGTCATAGGTTATCCTATGACCCCTTTCAACCCATTCAATCAAATCAAATAGGTCCCTAGAGGTCCTAGGACCCCTAGGGACATATGTTCTCATGAAATTCATCCAAAGGGGTCATAGGTTATCCTGTGACCCCTTTCGACCAAGTTAATCAAACCAAATACGTCCATAGGGGTCCTACCTTGGACCCCTAGGAACATATGTTCTCATGAAATGCATTTTAACCCATTTGAGCAAACCAAATATGTCCCTAGGGGTCCTAGGGCCTGTAGGAACATATGTTGTCATAAAATTTATCGAAAGGGGTCATAGATTATCCTAAGACCCTTTTCAACCAATTCAAACAAACCAAATAAGTCCCTAAGGGTCCTAGGACCCCTAAGGACATATATTGTCATGAAATACATTGAAACCCCTTTTGACCCATTCAAACAACCAAATAGATCTCTAGGGGTCCTAGGACCCCTAAGGACATATGTTGTCATGAAATGCATTAAAAAGGGTCATAAGTTATCCTATGACCCCTTTCAACGCATTCGAACAAACCAAATAGGTCCCGAAGGGTCCTAGGACCCCTAGAGACATATGTTGTCATGAAATGCATCAAAAGGGGCCATAGGTTATCGAATGACCCCTTTTGACCCATTTGATCAAATCAAATAGGTCCTTACAGGTCCTAGGACCCCTACGAACATATGTTGTCATGAAATGCATTGAAAGGGGACATAGTTTATCCTATGACACCTTTTGACCCATTCAATCAAACCAAATAGGTCCCTAGGGGAACTAGGACCCCTAGGGACATATGTTCCCATGAAATGCATCCCTTTCAATGCATTTGATCAAATCAAATTTGTCCCTAGGGGTCCTAGGACTCCTAGGAACATATGTTCTCATAAAATACATTGAAAGGAGTCATAGGTTATCCTATGACCTCTTTTAATCCATTTGAACAAACCAAATAGGTCCCTTGGGGTCCTAGGATCTCTAGGGACATATATTGTCATGAAATGAGTCAAAAAGGGTCATAGGTTATCCTATGATTGCTTTCGACCCATTTGGTCAAACCAAATAGGTCCCTAGGGGTCCTAGGACCCCTAGGGACATATGTTGTCATGAAATGCATGAAAAAAGGTCATACATTATCCTATGTCCCCTTTTGATCTATTTAATCAAACTAAATAAGTTCCTAGAGGTCCTAGGACCCATTGGGATATATATTATCATGAAATACATTGAAAGGGGTCATAGATTATCCTATGACCCATTTGATCAAACAAATAGGCCCCTAGGGATCTTAAGACCCCTATGGACATTTGTTGTCATGAAATATGTCAAAAGAGGTCAAAGTTTATCCTATGACCCCTTTTGACCCATTGGAACAAACCAATTAGGTCCCTAGGGGTCCTAAGATCCCTAGGGACATATGTTGTCATGAAATGAGTCAAAAGGTGTCATAGGTTATCCTATGATCCCTTTCGACCCATTCAATCAAACCAAATAGGTCCCTAGGGTTCCTAGGACCCCTAGGGACATATGTTGTCATAAAATGCATCAAAAGTGGTCATAGGTTATCATATGACCCCTTTCAACCCATTCAATCAAACCAAATAGGTCCCTAGGGGTCCTAGGACCCCTAGGGACATATGTTGTCATAAAATGCATCAAAATTTGACCCATTCAATCAAACCAAATAGGTCCCTAGGGGTCCTAGGACCCCTAGGGACATATGTTGTCATAAAATGCATCAAAATTTGACCCATTCAATCAAACCAAATAGATCCCTAGGGGTCCTAGGACCCCTAAGGACATATGTTGTCATAAAATGCATCAAAATTTGACCCATTCAATCAAACCAAATAGGTCCCTAGGGGTCCTAGGACCCCTAAGGACATATGTTGTCATAAAATGCATCAAAGTTTGACCCATTCAATCAAACCAAATAGGTCCCTAGGGGTCCTAAGACCCCTAGGTATATATGTTGTCATGAAATGCATCAAAAAGGGTCATAAGTTATCCTATGACCCCTTTCGACCCATTCCATCAAACCAAATAGGTCCCTAGGGGTGCTAGGACCCCTAGGGACATAATTATAATATATGACTATCTTTTAAATAGAATAATAATCATAATATATGAATATTAGATATTATAATAATAATAATATATGACCATATAATAATAATAATCATATATATTAATATATTATATTTAATAATAATCATATATATTACTATATTTTATTTAATAATAATAATCATAATAATAATTATCTTACTATATTATATTTAATAATAATAATCATAATAATGATTATATATTACTATATTATATTTAATGAAATACTAATATATAATAATATACAATTTTATTTGCATTGCCCACACTTGCCAAATTTTGACTTCACTCCAAAATTTGGGTATCCATTTTGGGTACCCAATATCGTATCATGTATTTGACCTTGGATCAAATACATGATATTATTGGATAGCCAATATGGGATCGGGTACCTGATATACTAGCATACTTTTTCCAAAATATTCTGTCATTGCATACCCAACAATCACATTTTTTGAGGGCCATTTTCGTGGGTTTGAAGAAAAATGATTTCTTGGGGTTGATACGATTGAAAAAATTGCTATAATGTATGATTAGGTGTTTGATATTATTTTCTAAATGGGGAGCAATAGTCATCAAAAAGGTAAATGCAAAAGGAAGGTATTGAATGAAGATAATGCAACATATAGGAAAAGGGACAAGGTAAATCACCAAAGGAAGAGACAAGGTATTTTAAATGTGAATCAAGTTGACAATGTACTGATCGAAGGTGAAATCATAGAATCAGATAATGAATATGTATAGTTGGGGAATGAATATGTACAATTGGAAAATGAAAATTCACCAATTGATAATGATAATATCGGGATTGAAAGTTTAGAGAATGAAAATTTGGAGGATGAAAATTTATTAGTTCATTATGTCAATTGCATGATTGACCATGTCAAAAATGAAAATATATAGGAACATTACATATCTCCTAATTATAATCAACATGAAGGTCCTAGAACACCAAAATGGATAATTGAAATTGGTGAAACGATTATTACCAATTTGAAAGGAAAAAAATACAAAGAACCATTCAGTTATGGGCTTTAAGACTATATAAAATATTTTTGAACAACGAGATAGTGGTGGAGCAATGCCAACTTTTTATGCACTTTTAAAGATGCAAAAGATGAGCCCTATGTTTTCCAAATCGAAGATTCGTGTCAATAAAAAATTGGAAAGAAATACCCTTATTGTGAAGAATCTTTTTAGTGCTCTCAATAAAAATGGAAAAAATAGTAGGGAGAAGGGTAAGAAAGTTGCTCGAAGGATTATTACAACCTATTTGGTAAGTCATCATTTGAGAAAGGGTAGATATATGAAATAAACTTGCATTAACTTGAACCTAAATTGTACTACTTTGAGAAGAGCACTTAGTAGACGAGAGAGAATTGATGATCCTCTTCAAAATGAAACATGGATTTTTGTGGGAGACTTCCATGTTTTGATAAGAAGCTATCCAATGATGTGAAGGAATAAATTACACATTTTTGGCACTCTAGCTCAAGAGTATCACCCAATGCTAAAGACGTGTTGAAGTTGAAAATTGGCATCAAAGACCGCATGCCACATCCTAAACATTTTTTGGAGATAAGTCAAACTATGTTGTTCAAATAATTTAGAGAGAGTCATCTAAGGTTGCATAGATCACAAAGGGCTTTTGAATATTTGAAATCATTTCATTGTGTACCACTTAAAATTTGAAATACATATTGTTGCAAATATCATGTTGAGTTTTCTATGCACCATGAACTATTACGCTCCATCCATTTTACTTTGCATAGTAAAAAACTGTTGGAGAATTGTAGTTCTAGTGGGCTTCCAAAATCATCAAGAGACTTGCTAGACCAATTTTTATGTCATAGAGTTGATGGTTGTTTCTTTTATAGAAATGCTTTATTAAATGAGAAGTGTTCAGAATGTGGTGGCTTATCCAAGTTTGACACATGTTTTCATCAGGGGTGTGAACAAAGATGTTGGGAGGAAAATAGTAAAAAAAAATGGTATATGAAATGGTGAAATACACATTGAAGAGTGGGGGTGAGGGCTCTAGATGTGAAATGGTTAAAAAAGAAATCAATGTGGCTAGTTTTATTTCAAATTTCAAGACAAATATTTTCTATAGGTGTGCAAGGCATAGTCACGGGTCTTGGTGGTTGGATCAACAATTTAGAACATCGAAGGAGACTTTTTCCGTTGGAACTATTATATTAGTTGTTGACTTTGCATAGAACTACACATTGCAGCCTCTAAATGAGACACAATCTTAGTATTACAACTCCATTCAGATTGCTATTTTTTTCCACATAACATATAGACATGCTCCTAATAGTAAAGATAACATAAATATTATTAGAGAGTACCATTTTTACATGAGTGATAATAGATCTTACTCTCACAAGTTTTTGCAACATTGTTTCAAGAATTATTTTGATTTCTTACAGGAGCATGACATTACTATGGATAGACATATCATTTGGTCAGATAATTACACAGGTCAATTCAAGAATTCTTGCATGTTTTATTGGTTGTGTAGGATGCACGTAGAGAGGGGGTGCCTCATATTTGGAGTGTTTTTGAGTCTGACCATGGGAAAGGGGAACATAATGAAGCAGGGGCATGTGTGAAGAGAGCTCTAGTTAAGGAGAAATTGAAGTTTTCAAGAGCAGAGCTTCTTGATGCTCGTAGCATTGTTGAATGGTGTAGTTCAACATTATCACAAGGGGAGACGCTTGATTCAGTAGTATGTAGGTTCTTTTGGTTGGTTGAGGAAGGGTCCATATGTGGTAGATCAAATTGTGCTATAGTTAGAGACTCATCAAAAATGCATTCATTTCAAAGCTCCAATTCTAGTACATGGACCATTTAGATACGATAGCTAGCTTGCTTTTGTCCTAGTTATTTTTAGTGTGATTGGGATCACTATGAGTCGAGCTAGTGGGTGGACACATGGGATCCACATTATTTTACTCCATTGTCTATCATACCCTCTATCGGACATAATGACATGGAAAGTTCACTTGAACATAACCATTTATCATATCTTCTTCAGCCAAGACATGTCTTTGCATTGGTTGCACCACAGGGGGATAATAACAAATCAGACTATTGGTTAGCATGTTGTGTAAATGGTAATCAAAAGCTTGCAAAACAGATCATAAATGATGATGGATTTGCATATCCTATTGGTTTAGTTGATGTTGTTGGAATATGTTCATAGACATGCATGCTTAGAAGGAATGGAAAGCATGCATTCAAAGACTATTAGAAGCACAAAAAAAAACTCATACATTCACATCTTATTATAGCAATGAATGTGAATTTTTTGAAGCATCAAGGAAGACCAAAAGTAAAAAAAAATTTTACTATTACTAATGCTGATCATGAAGCCCTATTGGAGACCCTAAAATAGAGGGAGGACCCTATAGGAACACTTGACTAGGTATATTTACTTCTTATGTTATTTTGTTCATAATGATTTGGTGAACCGATGATTATCTTTTTTAATACAATAAGTCACTAATATTTTTTATGATATTGGAATCTAGGTACATCATGAAGACTAGCCATGCATGATAAATAAGGAGCTGAATGAAGAAAAATCTACTCAATTTTTGACACTATGATTTTTGACACTACTATTTTTTACACTACAATTTTTTTACACTACTATTTTTGACACTATGATTTTTGATAGTTGTGTATTGATGTAATAATGATGAAACACTTGAGATATTGTAAATGTAAACTTGTTGATTTAATGTAAGAAACAAAGATGTTTTTACTTAATGCAATTTATGTGGATTGACTTAAGAAATAATGATTTTAATACATACTAACACCAAACTTGCATTGTGCCCAATGCCAAAAACTTAAGAAGTAAAAACTAATGTTTTTACTTAATACTAACCCTAGTGTCACCCTTGTTCTAGCCATGAAGAGCCTCCATCATTCGTAGACACCACATACCAAAGAGTCTCCAAGGTACTCTAAGTGTGTTTCAAGGTTGATCTTCCCAGGGTTATAAATTGGAGCTTGTGGGGGCTATTGATGAAATGTTATAGGAAAATCATTTCAAGGCCTACAATAACCCAACTCATTTCCAAGAGATCATATTTCATTTGGATTCAACACAGCAATCTTGCTCAATTCCAAAACTCATAGTGTGCCTCAGTTCATTGGTGCATCACTACATAACTTTGAAATTGTTGATCTTCGCATCAATCATCAGCACCATTAGCTCCAGATGAATAGGTGATACATAGTGAGACCCTTGTTCTATCCATGGAGAGCCTCCATTGTTCACAGCCACCCTGTACCGAAGAGTCTCCAAGGTGCTCTAAGTGCATTTTGAGGTTGATCTTTCAAGGATTGTAACTCAGACCTTGTGAGAGTTATCAATAAAATTTCAAATGCTATAGCATAGTCATGTTGAGGTGTACAATAACCTATCTCATTTTAGAGAGATCACATTCTGTTTGGATTTGGCACAGTGATGTTGCTTGATGCCAAAACTTGTAGTGTGCCTCAGTTCATAGGTGCATCACTACATAACTTTGAAACTACAGGTCTTGGCATCGAATCATTAGTATAATTATCTCCAAATGGGCTAGTGAACCCTAGTGACACCCATGTTCCAGACACAAAGAGCCTCCATTATTCATGGCCACCCCATACTGAAGAGTCTTTAAGATGTTCTAAGTGTGTTTCAAAGTTGATCTTATGAGGGTCGTAACTCTAAGCTCTTGGAGACTATCAATGAAATATTGAATGCTATAGGACAGTAATGCCAAGGCCTATAATAATCTATCTCATTTTTTAGATATCACATTTCATTTGGATTTGGCACAACTATCTTGCTCAATGCCAAAACTCACAATGTGCCTTAGTTCATAGGTGCATCAGTACGTAACTTTGAATCTATTGATCTTGGCATCAAATCATTAGTGCCATTAGCTCTAGATGGGAAATTGAACCCCAATGACACCCTTTTTTCAGCCATGGAGAGCATCCATTGTTCAGCCACCCCATACTGAAGAGACTCCAAGGTGCTCTAAGTGCATTTTGAGGTTGATCTTCTAAGGGTCATAACTTGTAGCTAGTGAGGCTATTGATGAAACATTGAATGCTATAGGATAGTCATGTTGAGGCCTAAAATAACCTATCTCATTTCTAAAAAATTGCATTCCATTTGGATTCAACATGTAATGCCCCACCTAGAGATCCTTGGAACAAGGATGAAATACAAGCCAAGATAAAAATATTTACAAGTATGAGTGCATACAAGGATCACAAAGGTCACAATGAAAGACTTAAACAAAATCCCAGCAACCAACAAATCTCAAAATGCCACTACCTAAACTAACATGAGTAACTAAAGGATGAAAAACCACAATGATAGTAGAACGTAAAATCTTTGAATTGCAGAAGCAACGAAACACTAGCAAGCCCAAAGGTTACTAAAAACACCAAAATGTGTTTCACAAAATCCAGCAAGGATACCCCTTATTTTTCATGTGAGAACAATAGACTCATAGAATCTCACATGAGGATGTTCAATACTACCCACAAGGATCTACCTTTTGCACAAGGAAATGCATCAAAGGGCATGAGGAAGTATTTGGCCCAATAGCCAAAGCACCCCAACACTAGTGTGGGTTTTTGTGGGAGTGCTAGAAGCCATGCAAGAAAACCCAACACACCATGCAAGCTTTTGCATTCTCGTGAGAGAAAGTACAATTTTATGCGATGATACAAAATAGCAAGCCAGATGACTAAAGGTAAAAAGATAAGAAATAAAGTTTCTCCACACTGAGAAGTATCGGATCCAAATATCAAGGCAAGGACACTCGATCAAATAACTAAAAGACAGAAGCTAAATCTAACCATCTAACAAAGAAGTGAAGGGAAATAACTGAAAGTAACATCATAGAAAATTGAAATGATGAACTAAGTGTGTGGTTCCTCTCAACCATAATAGCATCATGAAACCTTGAAGGTTCTATCCATCCCCCACGTGTAACATCCCAAACTACCATATGTTGACCATACAGGGACAAACTTAGCAAAATATGAATAGCTAAATCACTAACTCCATGTATCACTAATATGGATATAATCCCTGCATACTAAAATACATGATCAAGTGCAATTGCATATAATATTATAGCTAAAGCAATAAATGCATTAAATCACTAATTTAACCATTTATTAAATTTATACCTAAATAATCCATTTACATCACTCACGTTCACATAAAGCATAATGAAGTAAATTGCCATAGCATAAAATCTATCACATAACAAAATCAAAGATATGTCCAAATACCAGATAACTAGATATCATCATAGATCTATTGTCATCTCAAAATGGCATCAACATGCAATATGATAAACTGAATGGCATAGTAGGATAACATCCATGATACTGAAATCAAAGTATAACATCTAACCATTAGGTCATCTCAAAGTACAAATAATAAGAGTATAAAGTATCTCTCAAGATCAAAATAAACAAGGTATAGGCTGCAAACACGAAAGGCACTACACAGCACATCGATCTTGCTCGATGCCAAAACTTGTAGTGTTTCTCAGTTCATAGGTGCATCATTGCGTAACTTAGAAATAGTTGATCTTGGCATTGAATCATCAATGTCATTAGTTATACATGGGAAAGTGAACCCTAATAACACTCTCATTGCAACCTCAAAAAGCCTCCATCGTTCATGGCCACCTTGTACCAAAGAGTCTTCAAGGTGCTCTAAGTGTGTTTCAAGGTCAATCTTCTAAGGGTCATAACTTGGAGCTCATGGGGACTATTGATGAAACATCAAATAATAAAGGATAGTCATGTTGAGGCCTACTATAACCTATCTCATTTCTGAGAGACCATAATCCTTTTGAATTCAACACAACAATCTCGCTCAATGCCAAAACTTGAAGTGTGCCCCAGTTCATATGTGCATCACTAAGTAACTTTAAAACTGTTGATCTTGGCATCGAATCATCAATTCCATTAGCTCTAGATGGGAAGCTAAACACTAGTGACACCCTTGTTCTAGTCACAGAGAGCTTCCATCATTCACGGACACCCCATACCAAAGAGTCTCCAAGGTGCTTTAAGTGTGTTTCAAGGTCAATCTTCTGAGGGTTATAACTCAAATCTTGTGGAAGCTATTGATGAAATTTTGAATGCTAAAAGATGGTTATGTCAAGGCCTATAATAACCTATCTCATTTCTGAGAGATCACATTCTATTTGGATTCAACACAACGATCTCGCTCGATGCCAAAACTTGCAGTGTGCCTCAATTCATTGGTGCATCACTGTGTAACATTGAAACCACTAATCTTGGCATCAAATCGTTAGCACAATTAGCTCTGAATGGTAGGTGAACCCTAGTAACACTCTTTTTCTAGGCATTGAGAGTCTCCATCATTTGTGGCCACCCCATACCGAAGAGTCTCCAAGGTGCTCTAAGTGTGTTTGGGCAGGTGAACCATAGTGACATCTTAAGGGATTGTAGAGATCATTTGAAATTAAGCATATATGATATCATTTCAAATCAAACATTGCATCAAATTTTGATAATAAAGGGTTTTTTAATGTTATTCAAAAATTATTGCATTTGAATTGAATATAACAAACATGATCAAAATGAATGATATTCCATAAACATGAACAATACACATGATCCACAATAAATTGAACAATACTATACTAAATTAATATGTATATCATTGTGCACATAAATTTTATATATATATATCAAAATACATGTATCCATAGACAAATTATACAAATATATATCAAAGTTCATGTATCCATAGATAAATTATGCACATATATATTGAAATACATAGATCCATATACAAAATGTGGTTGATCATGCCATCAAAATATGTATAATATCAATGTTTCTGTATACAATGTGGTATATGCCATCTCAAAATGTCTCATGATGCATTTTATGACAATTATACTATCTTATGTTGTTGTTGGATGATCAAAATGTAGCTTCTTCGCTGCACTAGGTGGATCGAGTGCCTCCTACATAAACAAAAAATGAAAACCCAAAGTTAGACTACTAAATTTATATGATTCTATGTATCTAACATTCAATTACTCAAATGCATAATCATCATATTTTTTAATAAATATTTATAGTATTAAAATTTCATCATAAATACCTCTCATCAACCTCCTGCATTGATCAAGAGTCCTCTCATATGTCCTTGGCAATGCTTGAACCTCATTGATTGTGACCTGTATATGTTCAAATATGTTTGTCAGATGAATCTACAACTTAAGCCATAACATTGTAGTTCATAGTATACTAAATTTGTAACATATAATCAAGAATTCAAACTAAAACTTACCTCTGTTGACTCCTCCTCTTGATATAATGGTGCATCAGCAAATATACAAAACACTAGCATCCAACCTCCTATGCACTAGGTGTTTCCTATGAGATACAAAATACTAGTTGTTAATATCATGGGAATCAGTTTTGAATTTATTTATGAAAATAAGGAAAATAAAAAATAAATGATACTTATACATACGATGGGGCTCTCACTACAAATGAAAATGTCAAAGGGTCTACGACATTGAATTTGTCTAGACTCATGACTAGTAGCCACACCCTGTACAAAATAGAATGTAATTAAATTGTATTACCACAAATATTTTACAAGAATGCATCGATATTTAATCACTTTAAAAGCACCTAATTACCTTTCACTTGTCAATGGGTTGTGCCTCACCCCCAACACTCTGCAATGCTCTGATTAGTGATACTTGCAAGAGAAAAGAAAGATTAGAAACCATATATGCTCCAATATAAAATAGAAAAGAAATGAGAATACAACATAAACATAATGTATCGCAGATGTCTCAAGGCCAAATGAAATAGCTAAGAGTGTGACATTATCAACCTATCTGAGCTCCTCCTTAGTCATCAACTAAACATGAATGAAGATTGCATTCATATATAAGTCATTAAGGGTTAAAATTACTCTATTATAAAGATTAACATTAAATTGCATATGTCATAACAAAAAAGTGTATACACATACTAACACAAGGATTCCATGCCTCTGCATGCCCCTCCTCTCTCACATCAAGATTTAGCCTTTGTACATGTGTCTGGTGTATCCTCCTCAAATACAAACTGATACTCAAAAAGATCACCTATAGGACCCAAATAAATATTCATGCATCTTATGAAAGTATGGAGCACATAAACATGTGATGATCTCGTTGATAATGAAGTCATGCCAGCATCATCAATACGAGGAGGCAACACTAACATAGCATGGAATATCAATAGACTATGTAATTTATAGATGGCTCTAATAGTTTGAGAACTAGCCTTTGCAATGATATCAGCATGTTGTACTAGAGGAGGGGCGAGACATCAGTAGGAGGGACAAAAGTGTCATCTTTCTTCTACTAGGAAAAGGGTCTATTCTGAGGAGCTATTCCTCCTACACCCATGTTGGGCCTCATGCTCCAATAGTTCACCTTGAGGTGCAACACAAATTCGGCATACAATTTTTTAATGAAATAGAATGGCACCTCTAAATTGTTGTGTGGAGGGATCTCAAAAACCATCCACCAATGATCCCAAAAATTCACACACATAGCCTCATTTGTGCACCATTTAATTGATAATTTTTGCTTTGCGTGTTCTACTTTTTAATTAGTTTTTTGGTTTGCAAAAAGGCTAACTATGTCATCTTTAGTTATATCTAGGGCCTCGATCTCATATAGTCCAACCCATCATCAAACATGGCATGCATTTGCTCATGCCAGTGAAAAGTAGCATTTTGTTCATTGGTAAGTGTTTCAATATTATCCACTATGGTGTTTCACATGGATCACATGGGAGACAATGCAAGTATATTGTTATATGTGGTTCACAAAGCCCTTAGTTCGATGAGATTTTCAATTATCAAATCTTCAATTTGAGGAGGGTTTTGAGGGGGTAGGGGATCATTTGGTGGATGGTTTTAAGGGGGTACTGGATCATTTGGTGGAGGGTTATGAGGAACATTATTTCTTGGCTCAGTATCATCATTTGAGTCAACCATACCTATTAATTTGCAAACATAATTTCTATTAAAAAAAACCTAAATTTTAACAATTTCTATTAAAAAACGTAATTTTTAACAAATTATATTTAAAATAACTAATTTATAATAATATTCATTCAAATCATTAAAAAAATACAAAAAAAACTTACCTTTATCCAATACTTGTTCAAAAATCTGATACCTGAAATGGACCACAACAATAAAACACAACAAATGCAATGCAAAATAGCTCTCAGTTTTGTTTTTTACAATCTGTGTCATAGGTTTTGGGTATCTGATTTAATATCAGATACCTGATATGATATTGGGTACTCAATATGAAATCAGATACCCGATTACTGATTGGATACCCAAAAAAGCTTGGCCTAGACCTTTTAGCCTTGGTATCAGAATGGATGGAAAAAAGTAAAAGAAAATTTTGATACGCTTTTAGACATATTCAAACTCCAAATTTTTCACATCACTACTTTTTGGCACACCATGATCCTAGACATACCCTACTATATCATTCGATGTAGCTAGAAATAGTTTCAATTTCTGTGCATCACTTTGATAATTATAGCTGTTAGAAAGGACATCAAACTCAAATAGGAATATATAATGATCTTCAATAATTGACCATTTGAATATAGGAAGTGTTGAATGAGGTATTTTTTTCATAAGGGCATCATCATTGGGAGGTTTCATAGGAAATTGAAATTTTATAAGATAATTGTTGTGTTGGAGCAATGTATTACCAATGTTTCCACCTTTATTACCTCTTACTATATTTCATGTATTATCACTAATGAGTTCCTATAGAAACATCTATAGCCCAGGCTGTATAAAAAAATTTAAAAGGCTTCTCTAGAGGTTTTCTATACCTAGATTTATATGATACTTTGAGTTGTTGGAATATCTTTTGAGGTATGGTAGGCAAAGCTAGCTGGGAAGGTTGATTTGTATTAACTTCTTTTGGTTTGGGTTTTATCTCTATATTAAATGTCCCTTTTTATTTTTGTACTTTTTGAGGTTTTGTGCTACTTACTATTTCTTTCTTAAAAAAACTTCCTTTACTATCACTAGACCTATTCATGCACCTAAATGGTGTATTGCATCAAAAAACTAAGGTAGCAGTTTGAGAAAGGTCAAAACTTGATCAGACACTCTCGAAGGAACATTGTTCCTAACTTGAATTATTGTGTCTTCACGCCATTTATATTTATCCCCAAAAATGGTGCCAAAAGTGTGGGGTAAAGTTGTGGTCTACTTTTCTAGATTAATTTATGACATAAAGTTGGATGGAAATACCCTAAGAGTGTCAATCTAGGAATCATAAAATGATGAGAGATATAATGGCTATCTGCTTAAGGGATCAAGAAAGTATGTCAAGTTGTTATGGATGCATTCTAATTCACACTAAAGAATAAAATTGAAAGCTTTTAACTAATGAATCAAAACTTGCATTTGAAATAATCAAACTCTCTTTCATTAAATAACTCACACTTAACAAAATTTAATTTACCTTCACACTTAAATCCAAACTCATTTTACCAATCATTTAGAGTATAAAAATTCTATTTGGATCACATAATATAATCATGCTTAGTTACATATTAAATACTAAAACTAAAGATCACATAGATTAAATATTAAACTAAAAAATCACACTCTTAATACTCTAAAATATATATCTATTAACAACAAGGAATAGGATAGACTCAAGTTGTGATAGGAAGTTTGGTTGCAATAGGAAGTCCACTATAGTAGTTGACAAGTTGGATAGTGAAAGATGACATTGAATTTAAATATAGGATACATATTGGAGTTCAATGAAGAAATATGAAAAATCATTTGAAAATCAAGATATGTAATTTCTATCAGTGAACAAACTAAACATAACATCTTCCATCAGAATTTTCGTGTTAAGATTTGTCTAATTACTAGTGTTGAAGATTGTTGGTTATGGCGTAAAAGGTTATGTCATGTTAAATTTAATAATATGATCAAAGTAAGTAAGATAAAAGAAGTAATAGGTTTTTCTAACCTAGTCAAACCAGATAATCTGATGTGCAAAGAATGGCATCTTGGAAAGTTAACTAGTTCTAGCTTTATTAGTAAACAATATTCTTCTAAGAGAATCCTAGACATAGCTCATACCAATCTATGTGGTCCAATATGAGCTCAAAGTTATTATATAGATAAATTACTTATGTTGTTTGTAGATGATTATAATTATAGAATAATGTGGGTTGTATTTTTGAAATGAAAATCTGAAGATTTCTACATGTTAAAGATCTACAAAGCCAGAGTAGAAAGGGAGACCAAAAGGAGTTAAAGTGACTTAGATCAGATAGAGGAGGCGAGTTCACTTCACATGAGTTCATTACATACTATGAAGAATAAGGAATGATAAGGAAGATTCCATATCCAATAATTCCTCAACAAAATGATATTGTTGAAAGGATAAATAGATCAATCATTAACTTTGCATGAACTTTAATGTTGTAGAAAGGTGTTGCTCAGACTTTTTGGAGAGAAGTGGTGAGTATTGTAGTCTATATATTGAACTTGGTACAACTAAAGAAAGGTATGAACAAAACCCCTAAGAATTGCGGTATGGATGATCACCCGTGTGAGCTACTTCAATGTATTTGTAAGTAGATGTTATATAAGGAGAGATGATTATTTAGGAAAAATTGACTCAAGAAGTGATGAAGGGATATTATTAAGATGTTCCACTATGAAAAGAGCATACAAATGCTTAAACAAGAGAAAAAAAAAGATAGTAGAGAGTGAAAACATAAGGATTAATGAATAATCATTAAAAAGTGATGTATCCAGTAAAAAGGAACCAAAGGATCAGCATAGATGTGTCTATATGCAATCAGATGAGCAGAATATTGTAGTAGAAGTGATGACAGAATGAGTGAATGGCCATGAACTATACCAAGTGGTTAGAGAAGATTCTAGAGTAGAATTGGTGTTGTCAATTTAAATAATTCCCTAAATCAAATTATTGGTGATAAAAATATTCATTTGTTAACTAGAAGAAGGCAAGAGAAGGTACTTGTTTTCTATTTGGATTTGAACAAAAAACTAGAAAGGATGCATTGAAATATGAAGATTGGGTAAAAAAACATGAAAGACAAAGTACAATAGATTTAGAAGAACTAGACTTGGATGGTAGTCCCCAGACCAATGGAAAAAAATTTGATTGGTACTAAGTGGGTTTTCAAGAATAATATAGATGAGATGGGTGAAGTGGTCAGGAATAAAGAAAGACTAGTTTTCAAAAAGTAAGCAAAAGAAAAATGCATAGATTATGGAGAAACATTTGCACCTATGGCTAGACTTGAAGGGGTAAGAATACTTCTTTCTTTTTTTCTTACAGAGGCTTTAAAGTGTATCAAATGGATGTTAACATTTCTTATTGTTATCTTAGAAGAAGAAGTATACATAGAACAATCAAAAGGTTTTTCTAATTCACAATGCAAGAACATGGTGCGAAAACTACAAAAATTATTGTATGGACTAAAGTACACACCAAGAGCATGGTATGAAAGGCCTCGTTCATACTTAATGAAGATTGGGTTCATAAAAACAAATGATAACAACAACGCTTACTTGAACACTGAAAGTTTTGAAGTTGTTGATTGTATAAATATTGTAGATGATATCATTTTTGGAGAAAATGATGGGATGACCATTATGTTTGTAGTTGAAATGATAAAAGAGTTTGAAATTTCCATAATAGGTGAGGTCAAATTCTTCATATATTTATAGATATATCAACTTGGGATGGAATCTACATAATTTAGACCAAGTATGTGAAATAAATATTAAAGGAATTTGGGTTAGATGACTCAAAAATCATTGGTACTCCAATGGTAATAGGTTGTAAACTATCCAAGGAAGATGGTTCTAAAGAGGTGGAAATCAATTATCAATAATCTATATTATGTGGTGTAAAATAGATTAGATATAGCGTAGGAAGTTGGGTTAGTGAATATATTTCCCTCTAATCTCAATGAATATCATTTGATTGTAGTAAAGAGAATCTTTAGATATCTCAAGGTAACTAATGATCATGGTATGTGGTATGGACACAAAGGTACTTGTACACTAAATACATTCATTGTTGTAGTTTAAGTAGGTAATCTAGATGATTATAAGAACACAAGTGGAGGATCATTCTTTCTTAGTGATAGGCTTATTTCATGGACAAAAAAGAAGCAAAACTGTGTATCTCAATCAATAGTTCAAGATGAGTGTGTAGTTGTGGTTGTTGCAACCAATTACACACTATTATGGATCAAGAAAATTCTAGAAGGAATTTGGAAGAAGATAATTAAATGAGTAGTTATCCATTGGGACAATACAATTTCCATCGACATCTCAAAGAACCTAGTGATACACTCTAAGACCAAGTAGAGACTTTAATAAGATTATAGATCTTTTTTTTTTCAATCCACTAAGCCATTCAAATATGTATGTGAGAGGAAGAGGGAAATCTCCAAGTATGGCTCCTCTTTATAACCCAAATTAGATTAGCTAGGACCCAAAGGAGAAAGCATTTTGATACTAAATTCAAATTATAAAGGAGAATGTAATACAAGGAAATACACTCTTTTTCCCTTATAGGATAATGTATATGCAAAATTGAACCAATTACCTTAATAGTATAGATCTAGATGCTAAGTGTATACAATCACTCCAATTAAGATAGAAATCAAGGATAAATATATGAAAGGAAATAAAATATAAAAGACTCACCATAAAATATGTAGTAGGAGATATATTTTAGCTCCAAAATGTGTGGATCTAAGCTTGTTTATGAATATCCGACTACAAGTTCCTAAATGAAATGAGGAAAGGAACAAAACCCATAAATTGTGCATCCAAAGATGGAGAAAGGACCAGGTTGACCTAGAAGGAATGATTCCTATGAAGTTGACGTAGTCCAACGAAACTGTAGAAAATTCAAATCAAGTTCTTTAAGAGTCTCTCAAGGATTTATTTCTAGATCTGCATGTGAAATTCTACTATCTTGCTCCTACACATAGAAAATGAAGGGTTTTCATTTTTTTTTGGATGAGGGCTTTCCTTGGTCAATCCCTAGATTGAGGAATCAACCTTAAGTTGAAATGTAATTGATAAATAAAATTATTTCAAGTAGTATATTTGAGTAATATCAAATGGGAGATGCAATTACCTTCAAAGATGCAATGACATTTGACATGTGATCAAGTATGTAAGTGTAATAGCCTTGACTCAAAGAAAACATAAGGAAATAAAAGAAGGAAAAAGCACATGTACGAAAATGTATGTGAGATACTATAAATAATAGAAGATCTTGAGTGGATTAGGATGATAGACCTTCTCCTTAGAGCCAAACTCAACTACCACCTTGAAGGAATAAGCTTGATGCAAGAAGGATATGCTTAGATTTGAATGCTTGAAGATGCTCGCTTGAAGAGGAACACTTTGATTGCTTTCTCACTTATAGATTTCTTGTAAAGATAAGATAGCTTGAGAATATGAGATATGAAAATGAAGCCCCCAAGCCTTCTTATATACTATTTTTTAGGAAGGAAAACAACTTAAGCTAATAGAGGAGTAAATTAAATCAATTGGAAAATTCGAGGACTTTTGCACCCCAAACCCCACAATCAATAGGGACAAAGTCGACCTAGTCGATCTTGACTTGGACCAAGTCGACCCTAACTAGACTAGGTCAACTTGGTTGACCTAGTCCTAAAGAAGGGGTATATTAGGCCTCAAAAAGGCCCAAAATGGTGTGCAGATGAAACTAGAAGATAATTGGCCTACCACAAGAAATGGCCTATATTTACCATTACCTATTCCTAATAAATAATGGAATTCTATTTCAATGGATTAATGTGTCAAATTACAAAAATTAGACAACAACATGATTATGTATATGTGGTAGTAGATAGATTTTTTATATTGGCTATCATGGCGGCATGTAAAAAAGATTTATGTAGAGGAGACTATGATACTATTGTTTAACATGTCTCGACTCATTTTGATTTTCTAGAAAACATTGTTTTTGATAGGGATAGTATATTCATCAGTAATGTTTGGTATTTACTATGGTATAGAATGGACACAAAGCTGAAAAACTCCACAACATTCCATCCTAAAGCTAATGGACATGATCAACATAAAACTATGCCTTACTTCTAGATTAGTGACAAGGAATGGTCACATATCCAAGAGCATCTTTAAGGACCCAATATAAATGATCCTCTTTGTTGTGGCATGTATGCCATTATGAAAAAAGTTAGTGAATTTTCAAAAAAAAAATTGCCAAAAATTTTGGGGTTGCATCTAGGTTTTAATGTGGAATGCTACAACCCTATTTCCTCCCTTTCTTGACATTTCTCAAGATATTAAAAATTCATGTTCATATTTCACTACAACTTTTGGGGTCAAATTACGCTGAAAATTTGCAATGATAGTGTAATTTGTGTGTGATTTTTTTTTGTAGGTGTCCCTTATGTCATTGTAATATAGACAATGTCATCATTATTGCGATGCCCGCATGATTATAAACAAAAAGAGCGAAAAACATTTATCATTCTCCCAAAATGCACGCGTGAAGATGAGAGAAAAGTGTAGCTAAGATGTTGCATTTGTGCTAGAAAATATTGGTGCAACAAATTGTAACAAGGAATTCATCCAAAAAAGTGGGTTATTTGGAGATTTCATTTGTGCATTTTTGAGGAATGCATCCAAAAGATTGGTGCCACTAATTGTGTTGCTTAAACCTGCAAGTTTTTGTGGTTTCAAATGGTACACATACTATTCTTGCACCAAGTTTTTGTGGTTTCAAATAGAATCCTACTTTTATTTGTGGGTGTACATGTGATTTCTAGGAGTGTTTTGTCCTCCATTTATGGCCACTTTGGTTACAAACTATCAGAAAATCTACCCCATGCCCTACTTTTTCTCATGAAATTCTTTTCTTTCTCATTTCTCAAAGCTCTTTTATAAATCCATGGTTGTTTATCTCAGATCATGTTGTGACTATAAATCCCTTTTGGTAATTACTATTGCGATTTCATTCTCTTGTGAAAACTACATGAGTAATGGGAAAAATGAGTTGTGCATAGGGATATTAAATCCAACAATGTATTCTTGGACATGGATATGAATGGATGTCTGAGCGACTTTGGCTAGACCTAAGTGACAATTTTTTTATGAGGGAAATAATGGATATAAAATAGAAGTGGGTTATATTAAAGATGAATGTATTACTTATCCTTTCTATTAATTAATTAGTAGATAAAGTAGTTTTTTGAAAGAACCCCCAAATTCTTACACCATAGTGAAACAACTACCATAGCACCTATTACTTTAACTACTATAAAATGCCCAATCATAGCAAGGCTCTATTTAATGCAACCCCACACCATACTTTAGCACTAGAATTCATATCTTTATAAATTCTTCTCCTTCAAAAGGAGACTTATAGTCCACCTACCGAAACAAAGGATTCTTGTCTTACTAAACATATATGGAAACTATTGCTAACTATAATTGCCATGATTAGAGATGCAATGGAAACTATTTTGGCCATGTATGGCATCCAAATGTAGCTCTCACATTCAACCAATGATGCTCAATACCACAACTATAGTTTCTATTTCTTGTTATGGTTTTGTTGTGTAGTATCTTGTTCCTCTCTGTATCGATTGAAAATAATTGCATTGCAAAAGTAAGAACTACTTCACATAGTGGACAACAAAAAAGATCTTCACATAATATGGTGTTGGAGATTAAATATATTTATATTGCAAAAATAAGAACTACTTAAGAAAATGAAAAAATGATGTATATTGGCAATGGACTTGAGTGTATTTCTCAGCTACACCTACTAATGTAACTCCCAAAAATTTAACTTCATTTGCCTCACAATTTTATGTACAAATTATATGTCATGTTTCAAGAGGCTTGTGTAATTCCAGCAAATGAAAACTCTACTGAAACTTTGGTGGCAAGTATAGTATTCATGTTCTTCTCACTTTGCAATGCAAATCATGACCCATATTTAAGGCACAGGAATATTTAAGGTAGAAACAAATCATGATGTATTTAGTTTCGTAACCATGATTTAACTTGTCTAGTTACAAAAAAACTCTTTTGAAATAGAAAGGCATTCCAATTTTGTATAGTTTCAGTATCAAAGAAATAATATAGAAATTTAAACATGTTTATGAGAAAGCCACAATGAAAATAGGGAAGATTCATTCCTAGCTCTCAAAAATTTAAAGAAATCATATTGAAAGCATTGACAACCATATTTAAAAGAAAGAAAAATACACAGCCATATTTTAAAGAAATCATATTTAAAGCTGATTAAAAATGTATAAAATCACACATTAAGAGATCCAAGAAAGCTATGGTGGTTATGACTATCTACTCTTCTATCCTTTGTTGTATCCATAAAAAAGGTTTTGCCCTACCATTCTAAATTTCCAAGTGACCTAGCTCTCATTCTTCTCCATGTGTCATAGCTCTCCACTAATCTAATGCATCCATACTTGTACACATTTTCAAGATCACAATTTCTTTAGTTGTCAATATAGTAACTTTTTTGCCATGAGAACAATTTCAAGTGCAAAATTGTACATATATTATATTATAAGTAATTATTATTTTTCTAATTTTTTAATTTGTAGATATTTGTTTTTTTTTAATGTCTATCTCACAAAAATATTAACATGTGTATCTATTTTATTTCTATTTACAAATTGAGAGATGAATACTAGTATTTTATATAACATAGATTGGTCACTTCGATTTTCATGCCCAAGATTTCACAACCTTTGCTATTGCTAGTGGTTTTTCCCTACTATTTATAAGGCAATCTATGAATGAAATCTATTCATCTACCCATTCAAACTGTGAGTGTCTTGTCAAGAGAAGTTGCCACACTATCAACACCCAGTACATGATTTGTTGTGACAATATCAACAAATGGGCTCTTAATTGTAGCCATTCCTAGTGGATTTGTGAATAGTACATTTATGCAACTTATTTGATAATCATTAATGTTTATGTCTTGATGTTTAATTATGTGCTATTGAATTTTCATGTGAATATTCTAATGAATCTTATATGTTAATGAATTTTACGTGTGATAACTCATGAATGTTACATTTTATTATTAGATGAATGAATTTTAGATGTTAACAGGGAATTTAGATGTTGAGGAGGGAGGGGGCAGGGGGATGGACTAAACTTCCACCTTCACATGGTTGGCCTTGATTAGTAGAGAATATTAAACTATTCTTGAAACCAAGTGACGCTCAATATTAACCTATGATTGAATGACAAAAAATTGTTTCAGGCTTTACATCTAGGAGTGTCCTCTTGTCTAAAACACCTAACCCTACAACCAAATACTTGTTTGTTCACACCTTGACACCTTAATTTTGGGCATCACAACTTTATAAATCCACCTATATTTGCATGCATGTATATCTCCTTTGCCAAGCTCAAGATCTGGGATATTGAATTGGTGTCCACATGCCAACTATCTTAGTGAATGCATAGAGTACGATTTGGCCCAAAAGCTAGGTACAACTTTTCTTCATGGCGTCGTTCAACTAATTGACAAGTTTTTTTTAATTCTTGTATAATTTTTATTCACTCATTACCAGATTCTTATAATGGTTTGCTTTTCACTTATATTTCAATAGTAATGTATTAGTAAATATGGTGCTCCTTTTACATGTTAACTATGTCAATCTCTTGATTTCAAGAAATGCAAACGGTGGCCATAGTTCAATATGCAATCTTAATTCATATGCATAGAACATCAAGTGGAGTTGAAGAACACAATAGGTTTGCATCTTTTTTAGAGGTCTCAAAGAAATATGGAATAGATCTCACTCCATGAGAGGATTTATCTTGGTGGCATGTTGTCAAATAGTGGTCTTTCTTGAAAAAACCCCATGATTATTATTTTGCAGCATTTCTAAATGTGTGCTTCAGTTATGGTCTAGTGTGGGGAGTTGAAACCTTTGCAACATGTTGTTTTCTCTATGTTGTGCTAAAGCTTGGGGAGGCTATTGACATCGTTTCACATCTAATGGGGTAAGCTTGGACAACCTTCTTAAGATTATTTTTTAGCACATGACTCATGTTTGATTAAACCCATTTTTGTAATGTTGCACTATCTCCAAGTGAGTGTTAGAGTTATGGGTTGTCGAGAATAATTGACTTAGTAGTTCAATATTTATAAAGATAGGATATGTGAGACTTTGGAGTTTGTGAAGAGTTCCAAATTGGTGGGAGTGGATTGATGAAGTAGGGGAATAGTGGAAGTATTCCCTTAGTGGTAGGGTGAAGATAAGACCCTAAGAAGGCTAGAGAAGAGCCTTGAGTGCCTTGGTGGGTAGGCTAAGGCAGATTAAGAATCCCCACCTTATCAGATATCTAGCTCTACTGTAATGTTATTATTTTGATTCTTTTAGTTCTATGTGAAATTGTGTTGGATACATGTTTCTATGACTCTAGATTACATATTGTACTACTCAACTGTTTGTGTAATGCATCAAAGACCCCAAATAATTACTACTGTGTCAAAAATTGTAGAAATGGCATAGGTAATCATAAGGATAAGTTCATCCTAGATGAATGTTACTATGTGTAAGAACCCTTACTACATCAAAGTATGTTTGTGGATAAATTTTAGACACTTTTATTATGACAAGTTTCATTTATGCCTTAAAATCACACACCTATTGTCATACCCCTTGAATTGCCATTGGGTGCAAGTGCTAGTATATCATGTTCTAAACATTATATGTTGAAACTCCTGCTAGGTAGCTTCTTCTTTTTTATAATTCAGCAAGTCGTCGCAATACCAATGGGTTACTATCAGAGCATTCTGATAGATATATGTTGGTTGTAAAACATTGTTGTCACACAAGCATTATAATTGCAATAGACAACTAATTACTCTTCAAATGATTAACTATCACAATTATGACAAGTGTCTATCAGAAGAGTCTGACATATATATGTGGTTGTTTACCCATATCGTCGCAATTATGACATACACATCATGAACTCTTTCCCACCCCTCCTTTTGAGTTATGAATTTGTCTCATGTCACAATTACGATAGATGTCTTTGCCATCACAATTTGTGATAGAAAAAGTTCAATGATAGTCTAACAGGAGCCAAATCTTGGTTATGTTGCTAGGGCGATAGGTAGACATCACAATTGTGACAACTTGCCATCAAAAAATAGGTCCAAATGTTGTAGTGTTTCAATCCATTCACTACTAGTCTATTGTAGTTTGATCATGTCACTGAAGTCATGTTATAAAGACATTGAGAAATTTTAAAAAAATCTTTATTGGGTGGTTTGAGATGGTCAATTCTCTCATTAGGACAAGTAGTAAACCAAGGAACAAATTGGATTACCATTTGATCATCTATTACATAAGATTAGTGCGATGGGGCCCATTACCTCTCAAGTGGGCAGGAATGATATAGAGTCTCCAAGGACATAGAACTAAAAATACCAAAAAAAATTAATGTATACTAGGGGTTTTCACCCTCACGATACACCAAAAAAAGGGGAAGGTTTCTAATCTAGGATGCAAAAATCCCCATGTGCTATCCAAATTGTTTTATTATGAATATTGATCTTTTTATGATTCAGTCAATATAGTCCATGATGAAGAAAGGATAAAACTTAAAGAATAGATTCTATATGATTAAAATAATAATAGAAGACTATCATCTAAATCTTTAAAAGAATAAAACTTCAAACAGACTAAACTTAAAATCTATACTAGAAGATAAGCTAGAAACATAGAAAAACTAACTCGCAATGAGAGAGAATACATTGAGATATAATGAGAAATATCTAAGGGCAATCATTTATGGGGAGATAGTTATGTTCGAGAGTACTAGTCTCAAACATACTACATCATTAAAAACAATAACCCCTAACTATAATGCACAAGATTATGTTGCTTCTTCTAAATGAAGGAAACATAATGCTTATCTTAGAAACTAAAGCCATGTGGTTTCAGCCATATATAGTGAATATGTTGTAAATAGAAAATTAATCATATTACTATCGAAATCCTTCATCTTAGAAAATAATATTGTATACAGAAAAAATTGTAGATGTAAGGAGAGGTATTTGATGAAAATCAAGATTTTCTATACGAAAAAGTCATGAAGATAAGATTCCTAATCTAATATGAAGTTTTCTCTATCAATAATAGTATTAATCCTTTGAATTGAGAGTTTCAAATTAGAAATAATTATTTTCCAACCTGAATTAGAATAGAAGCTACCAAAAATTAGATTATGTCTTGAAGAGCTACAATACACATGATCTAAATTATTCCATTTATTGTTCATTTTATAGTACGTAATCTAATGATAGTTCTATAGGAATTTGTAATCAAACCAACTAATCAACAACTAGATAAATTTAATTGGGTTATGGCTTGTGTCTTTCTAAAAAAATCTGCTATGATATGTTTTTGTAAACTTTCTTGCGAACTCTACCCATTTTTTATCATCTGCATTATTTTTGTGTAGGATCTTAAGGTAAATCACTTAGCATGTGTTTAGTGAGTTTTATTATTTTATTATTTGGATTTTAGAATATGTATGCAACTAGATCATTTTTGATAAAGCTAATTGTTCATTTTATTGTACTTAATCTGATGACAGTTCTACAAAAATTTGTGTTGGTGTAAATACGTATTTACCATTTACACTTTACTTAAGTTTACTTAAGTAAATGCATTATTTTATTAGTATGCATTATTTTATTATTTCTCAAGTGAGACACTTAGGAGTTTGCGTACTCTTATGAGTTGTCATGTTGACAACATTGGAGTAAGAAATTCTAATTTAGCACATGATGTCTACAACACTAGCGTTTGCATAATTAACTGAGTTGTCATCTAGACAACATAGTTATTTGCACTCCTATTATAACACATGGTGTCTACAACATTATTTTGTATGCTACACCTTTGTAGGCTTATCCTCTCATCATCACACTTACTCCTGTGCTTAATGCAAGATAACCCACACTTGGTGGACATGTGCCTAGTTGTATGACCTATCATGTTGTTGATTCATAAGCATTCTAGAGGCCTTTATATATAGGCACTCCTAGTGTACTTACACAATAAATTGAATATCATATTGTTATTCTAATCATACTCTTCTGGTCTACTGTTGTGCTTGTGCTTGAGTTCCTTGATCTTGGGTGAATTTTTCCCTATGGCAAATTCTTACAATTTGTAATCAACCCAACTAATTAGTGTGTGCTAAAATGTTGTCACACTTCTATGAATCATTGCATGTAAGAAAACTCAATAATGAGCCCTCACAAATCGATCCATAGCTCTCTACTCATAGAGTGCAAGGGTTTGCAATGGAGGCCCTCAGTTTGACCTATTTTTGTGCCCATGCAAGTACACCATGAGATGAGAGATTCAAAGAGAAAAAGCAAGAATGCTAGTCTCCATGATCTTCAAATATGCATGAAAATAAGATCTAATCTATGAAAGCAAAATCTAATCTATAAATGCCAAATCTAAGCTAAAAGCCCATGATGGGTGCAAGAGAGAAAAAGACAAGAAAATAGAAGCTCTCCACAAAAAGCTTTTGTATTCAAACTCCTTCAAAAATTGGTCTTCAAACTTGCAGCATAACGATAGCATAATCATGGGTCCCTAACATGAGGAGAAGGCTCTCCCTTATAAAGGAAATTATGGAGGTGAGAGGCTTCTCATAGCCAATATGGGATAATAGAGCTTGATCCATGTGAGACAAAATTCCACCAATGAGAAAAGAGGAGTGGTTGAGAAGAAAGTGGTGATCCATGTGAGACAAGATTCCACCAATTAGAAAAGAGGAGTGGTTGAGGAGAAAGTGGAAAGATAAATCCCACTTAGATCATATTTTTAAGTGTAGAGAAATTAAATAAAAAGAATTTATTATATTTTCTTTTTTTCATCAAAAGAGATATTTAAGTGGGATTTTTATTTAATTAAAAGGGAGCAAGTTCTTTTTAATTAAATAGAAGATATTTAATTAAATTAAAAGAGAGGTTTTTCTCTTAATTAATTAAATGTGGATGAACTGTTTAATTAAAAGAGAGGTTTTCTTTTAATTAAATGAGGATTTTATTTTATTTAATTAAAACAGAAGATTTTCTTTTAATTAAATAAGACTTGGAATAAAATGATCAATCTTAGAAATGAAATAAATCGAATTTGATCAAGGAAATTGATTTGAATTGATTTAATAAAATATTACAAACTATTGATTCAAAAAATTTGATAAATTGATAAATTGAATAATGGGGGCCCATAGTCTAGGTGACCATTTTTGGGTGCATACATTTGCCCCTCTTTGACTAATGTGTGATCGATTCGGGAACACATGTAGTCAAAGAAAGAAATTGAAGTGTGAGGTCAATTTGGGATCACAAAATAACTCAGATGTGTGGTCGACTCGGGAACACATTAGGACAAAGAATACAAATAAATTTTAACTTGAAAAAGTCGAGGATAAAATTGATAAAACTGAATCAAGGATTGAAATTGATAATTACTGCCCCCTTGTGATCGAAATCGAAATGAGATAGAGGAGAAACAACAAATTGATAAATTTGATCAAATCGAACAAAAGATAAGGTTCTTGATGTAAGATGAAAGATATAAGAATCATAGAACCAAGGTAGATCATCAAGCATGAAATATTATGCCCCAAAGGTGATTTAGAAGAAAAGAAGTGGGGAAAAAGAAAATGGAAGATAGAAGTTTGAAAGATAAGAAAAGAAAATGCTCCAAAAATCAATCAACTGTTTAAGATAGAAATTTCGATTGAGATCACGAAAGAAAATAAGGAAATGAAGATCAAAATGTGACCACAATTGATTAAATGTCCACAATAAAGATGAAAAGAGAACCCTCTCAAACTCACAATGCAGCCTAAAAATGCAAACTAACATGAAGTCTAATAATGCAAGCTACATGAAATGCAATGGTGTACTTGCAAAAGAGCAACTGTAACATAGGATTTTGTGTTCATCATTCATTAGAGAATGTAAAAGAACTTATTTTCATCATTGGGCCATTATTAACGAACATCAAAAAATCACACAATCATCGCTAGTTACAAATGCAACTATGAAGATATGAATGCGATTTATATTGGATTGAAATGTGGAAAGATTCTAACATAAGCATCAAAGACATAAAGGTCAAGATGACTTCGATTTTAGCTTACCCAATTTAATATAGAAAAACTATGCTCGCATCAAGGCATAGATGCCAAGATGACTATAAGAATGGTTGTGCAAAAACAATCAAGGACGATGCCTCAAATCTCCTAAATGTTTCAAGGGGATAACAAGAGACACTCTAGAGTTTCAAGACCACACCCAAAAGAAAACAACAAATAAAAACATGTCCCATGCCCCAAGTCCTCTAGCATGGAGAGACTTATCAAACAAGGACACTCAACAAAAATCAATAATAGTCAGCACACAAAGAAAAAATCATGACATAAGTCAAGCATTAAGTGTTGCGTTTAAAAATTTAAGTTTGTTAACTGATACTGAGTTCTGAGGACAAGGATCAAATGCTTGCAGGAAGGTAAGATCACATGATGATACTGGGTAAGACCAAACCAATAAGTGTTGAAAAACACCATATGCGAGATGTCCTAAAGACTCACACATCTAAGAAACCAAAGCTAACATAGTTATGCCCCCTAGACAAAGACCAATTCCAAACCAAGGTGACAAGGACAAGGCATGGTGGAGAAAGGCTAAGTGTCGAGGACATGTACTAAGAAACAAGGGTGCAAAGGCCTCAAGTAGCGCCCGTTTCCAGGTTTTCACCACTTGGATTTTTTTTTTTTTTTTTTTTTTTTTTTTTTTTTTTTTTTCAGGACTTTTTATAAAAAATTTTTTTAAAAATTTTTTGCTACCAAGGCGCCTATTTCCAGGTGTTCACCAAGGCACTTTTTCTATTTTTTTGAATTTTTGAATTTTTTTTTTTTTTTGTATTTTTGAAATATATAATTTTTTTGAAGATACATCAAAGTGCCTTTTGCTAGGTTGTCACTAAGATGATCATTTTTTCAGGACATTTTTCAATTTTTATAATTTTTACAATATATCATTTTTTTGGATTTTTTAAAATATATCAATTTTTTTTGGATTTTTTTTCAGGATCAATAAATATGTACAAAGATACCCCTAGACAGAATGGGCATTAAACTCTTAAGCAAGATCACATCATGCAGTCCCAATGTCTAACAAGGTGGAAGACATGATGAAGCAATAAGCTAATGGATATTATGGATAAGCAAGGAGTGTATGAAGCAAGTGAAAGTGATCTTCAAAGGTTGACTCCTCAAGAGTACCCAAGCTAGGAAAAATTTGTCATGTAAAGAACATTTGGACAAAAAATGAAAGGCCAGTATAGGATAATTCAAGAAAGCATAATGTAAAAGTGGGAAAGATGCAATCCAAAGAAGTAGACATGTCAAGAGACTTTATAGCATCATATTTTACTCTATTTTATTAGATCAAGATCAAAGGGTAAATGGGAAAAGGGTAGCAAAAGACTAGAATGAATGGAGGAAAATAGATATGAAGGCTAAACATGAAAGGAATGAAAACAAGATCATCATAAGATATCTCACAAGATAGCCAAATGTTTGTCTATAGGTCAACATTGTCAAGATCAAAGAGAGAAGACGAAATGAATGAAAGATGTAGAAGAACTATGCATGATGCCTATTTGTTAGGTTTTCATCATGGTACTTATCCAAGGCACCACAAGGGAGTGGTTTTCACCATAGGATGAATTTATTTCTCTTTACTTTTTCTACCAAGGTGCCTGATTACCAGGTTTTCACCAAGGCACATTTTCAAATTTTTTTCTTTTTTTCTTTTTTTTTTTTGATTTTTTTTTCAATTTTTTTTTGGAAGAAGTCAAGCTTTTGAGATAATTCTCTTTGAATGTTTAAACCATGATATACAAAGGAATTTAAATGACATGCTCAAAGATGCTGATAGGGAAAAGAGGATGGAAGACAAAAATGGAGGATATGGCTTTATGCAAAGTGAGTGAGATTGGAAGATGGAAATGAAGGCAAGATCAACGTCAACACACACCTTGAAGGGTGGTGAAAGGATGGAGAAAATGTGAATGAAGGAATATGTGAAGGAATATGGTGAGTGGATAGAAAAGGTTGTAGTTTAGGCAAATGGAATAGAAGAATGCTTTTGGAAGAAGATGAAGCAGAATTCTTTGGAAGCTTGAATGTCAAATTTAATTGTTGTTCAACATTAGACTCTCTCAAGAGAGATTTTGGAATCCATATAGCCTTAGGCTTCTTTTCATTTCTTTTTGATGATTTAGAGATAATATCTTCAATGATGGATTTTGGAACCCATACTTGTCTTGTAATTTTTTTCTTAGATATCTCTTTTGACTTAATGCCCCCATGTCAATTAGAAGAGACATGGTGGTCTTCTTTTTTATATGGATTCTTGAATTTCTTCTTTTGCTTGTATTGAACATTCAAGTTACTTCCAAAAGACTTGGGACTTGTGGAAGAAGAAGGATGATATGGCTGGTTTAGGTGAGTGGGTGGATGAAAAGGATTCAAGGATATGCATCTATGTTGATCTTGAGGAAAGATAGGAGAGGGAGGGACATAAGGACCCAAAATGGATGAAGAACTAGGAGAATTGGGAGGGGAAAGTGAAGGGACATAAGGACCCAAGATGGAAGGAAGATATGAAGCATTTAGTATTGGTGGGGGAGGTCCAAGGATGGATGCAGAAGATGCAAAAGGATAATCAATAAGTTCATTAACATCTATATGACAATCAAGGACATCAGCATCTTTAGAGTGAGCATTAGGATTTTCAACAGGATCATGAACATCTTTAATAGGAGCAACTTCTTTGATAGGAGAACTGATAGCTTGAGAAGACTTAGGAAGAGTAGAAAGTGGTGATCCATGTGAGACAAGATTCCACCAATTAGAAAAGAGAAGTGGTTGAGGAGAAAGTGGAAAGATAAATCCCACTTAGATCACATTTTTAAGTGTAGAGAAATTAAATAAAAAGAATTTATTTTATTTCCTTTTTTTCATCAAAAGAGATATTTAAGTGGGATTTTTATTTAATTAAAAGGGAGCAAGTTCTTTTTAATTAAATAGAAGATATTTAATTTAATTAAAAGAGAGGTTTTTCTCTTAATTAATTAAATGTGGATGAACTGTTTAATTAAAAGAGAGGTTTTCTTTTAATTAAATGGGGATTTTTTTTTATTTAATTAAAAGAGAAGATTTTCTTTTAATTAAATAAGACTTGGAATAAAATGATCAATCTTAGAAATCAAATAAATCAAATTTGATCAAGGAAATTGATTTGAATTGATTTAATAAAATATTACAAACCATTGATTCAGAAAATTTGATAAATTGATAAATTGAATAATGGGGGCCCATAGTCTAGGCAACCATTTTTGGGTGCATACAATTAGAAACTAGACCAATTTAACTAGGTTATGGCTTGTCTCTTTCTAAAAATATCTATTATGATATTTTTTGTAAAATTTCTTGCAAACTCTACCCATTTTTGTGGTCTACATTATTTTTGTGCACGAGCTTGAGGTAAGTCATTTAGCATGGGTTAAGTGAGTTTTATTGTTTTATTATTTGGATTCTAGAATATGTATACAACTGGATCATTTTTTACAAAGTTGATTGTTTGTTTTATTGTACCTAATCTGATGATAGTTCTACAGGGATTTGGAATCAACCCAACTAATTAGCAACTAGACAAATTTAACTGGGTTATGGCTTATTTCTTTCTAAAAATATCTGCTAAGGTATTTTTTTAAAAATTTATTGTGAACTTCACCCGTTTTTCGTGGCCTGCAATATTTTTGTATAGGATCTTGACATAATTCATTTAGCACGAGTTGAGTGAGATTTATTATTTTATTATTTGGATTGTGGAATATGTATGTAGCTAGATCATATATGTAATAAGCACATTGAAAAATATCTCTCTGAATATATAAAGAGATACATATTTAGAAGGAAAAATAAAGACACATATTTTCAAGGAAAAGAAAAAAATATTTTCTTACATACCTCTTCTCACCCTTGAAGAAAATCGTACAGCAAGGGCACGTAGATCACAAGGGCACGGCACGGAAATGAAATTACAGAGCAAGGGCATGACATGACAATGAAATTGCAGAGCAAGGGCATGACATGACAATGAAATCACATATCAAGGGCACCGCAATGAAATGTAAAGATCACAAGGGTACAACAACCAAATGCACCAATCAAAAGGGCTACAACAATGTTCCCGGCTCTCAACCCTCATTCAGAGCTCTCCACCTTGTTCACGAGTAGCTCTCCAAAATTAAAACAAATGGAAAATGATTGTTGTGTTTTCTTTTCTTTTTTTGTTTTATGCTCATGTGGATGTCACAATTATGACACACACGTTGGTATTGAAACAACATTGGGGACAATTGGAAAAAAAAACATGAAAATGACCACAAATTAAACTGCCATCGCAATTTGTCATTGCAATTTGACCACAAATGTTGTAGTAATCTTAGTGAACGAATAGAGTAAGATTTGGCCCAAAAGTTGGGTACGACATTTCTTCATAGTGTAGTTCAACTAATTGATAAAAATAAATTTATTCTTGTATAATTTTGCAAAGGTTTTTTTTTCACTTTAATTTCAATAGTAATGTATTAGTAAATATGGTGCTCCTTTTAGATGTTAACTATACCAATCTCTTGGTTTTAGGAAATGCAAAAGGCATTCATAGTTCATAATGCAATCTTAATTCATATGCATAGCATATCATGTGGAGTTGAAGAACGCAATAGGTTTGCATTTTTGTTAGAAGTCTAAAAGAAATCTAGAATAGATCTCATTCCATGAGAGGATTTATCTTGGTGGAATGTTGTCAAATAGTCATCTTGCTTGAATAAACCCCATGATTGTTATTTTGTAGCATTGTTAAATGTGTGCTTAAGTTATGGTCCAATGTGGGGGATTGAAATCTTTGTAGGATGTTGTTTTTCTCTATGTTGTGCTAAATCTTGGGGAGGCTATTGACATTGTTTTACATATGATGGGGTAATGTTGGACAACCTTCTTAAGATTTTTTTTAGGGCATGACTCATGTTTTATTAGACCTATTTTTGTAATGTTGCATTGTTTCCAAGTGTATGGTACAATTATGGGTTGTCGGGAAGAATTGACTTAATAGTTCAATATTTATAAAGATATGATATATGAGAATTTGGAGTTTGTGAAGAGTTTCAAATTGGTGGGAGAGGATTGGTGAAGTAGGAGAATGGTGGAAGTATTCCCTTAGTGGTAGGCTGAAGATAAAACCCTAAGAAGGCTAGAGAAGAGCCTTGAGTGCCTTGGTGGATAGGTTAAGGCAAATTAGGAATCCCCTCCTCATTAGATATCTAGCTCTACTACAATGTTATTATTTTGATTCTTTTAGTTCTATGTGAAATTATGTTAGATACATGTTTTTATGACTCCGGATTACATATTTTACTACTCAACTATGTGTGGAATGCATCAAAGACCCAAAATAATTTATGTTGTGTCAAAAATTGTAGAAATGGTGTAGGTCTTCATAAGGATAAGTTCATCCAAGATTAATGTTACTATGCACGAGAATCCCTACTACATTGAAGTATGTTTGTAGATAAATTTTAGACACTTCCTTTTATTATGACAAGTTTCATTTATGCCTTCAAATCATACACCAATCGATATACCCCTTGAACTGTCATTGGGTGCAAGTGTTAGTATATCATGTTGTGAACATTATATGCTGAAACTCCTACTAGGTAGCTTTTTTAAAAAATTAATAATTCAGCAGGTTGTCACAATACCAATGGATTACTATCAGAACATTGTAACATATATCTATCAATTGTACGATATTGTTGTCACACAAGCATCATAATTGTGATGAACAATGAACTACTCTTCAAATGATTAACTGTCGCAATTAC
This sequence comes from Cupressus sempervirens, assembly GCA_028749045.1. NCBI lineage: Eukaryota > Viridiplantae > Streptophyta > Pinopsida > Cupressales > Cupressaceae > Cupressus > Cupressus sempervirens. The sequence continues at coordinate 540,519,296 of CM053785.1, forward strand.
GATGAGCGTCTATCAAAAGAGTCTACCATATATCTCTAGATGTTTTCCCATATCATCACAATTGTGACATCCACAACATGAACTCTCTCCCATCCCTCCTTCTGAGTTATGAATTTTTCTCATGCCACAATTGTGATAGATGCCTTCGTCATCTCAATTTGCGATAGCAAAATTTTGACAGTAGTCTAAGGGGAGCCGATTCTTAGTTATGTCACTAGGGCGATGGGTAAATGTCACAATTGTGAGGACTTGTTGTTGAAAAATAGGCCCAAATATTGTAGTGTTTGAATCCATTCACTACTAATCTATTATAGTGTGACCATGTCACTAAAGTCATGCTTAAGACACTAAGAAATCAAAAAAATTGGGTAGTTTGAGATGGTCAATTCTCTCATCGGGACAAGTGGTCAACCAAGGAGCAAATTGGATTACCATTCTATCATCTATTGCATAAGATTAGTGCAATGGAGCCCACTGCCTCTCAAGTGGGCAGGAATGATATAAAGTGTCCAAGGACATAGAACTAAAAATACCAAAAAAAAAAATTTAAACATTCTTTTCTTTTTGGTTTTTCTAGGTTCTAGTAAATTGCATTTTTAGAGTTCTTCATCGCATAATTTGAAGTCAAGACTTTCAACACTAGTTAAAATCAGAGTGTTAAAGGAAAGCAATTATCAGGACTAAAACTATATTTCTAATTTTTCTTTTAAAGAAAAAAATGCTTCTAAATTTCAAGCACTGAGTCAAAAGTTATGAGCCCACCAAGTTGGGGTAAATAAACTACAAGTTGTTTGGATTTTTTTATCATTTTGAATGAAACCCTTTTTTGCTACTATTGTGATCAAGTTAAATATATTCAATCCATGTAAGTTTTAGCAAGTTCATATGGTTAGCTTGCCATGCGTTTGATTAAGAAGAAAATAGGTTTTGAAGGGGCCTTGAAACCCTGTACAACAAATTTTGAAGGGATTTGGAACCCTCAAAAGAAAATTTTTTGTAGAAAAGGCTTAAACAAACAATATCCCATCCAACAACAAGAAATCAACAACCAAAAGAAATTATCAAGACAAATCTCTTGTTTCATTCAAAAAATGACCAAAACCTCTTACATCAATAGAGAGGCATTTTTTAAAGATTCCCTTAAAATTGACAAATAAACAAGGGTTTTACAAGGCTCCAATAACTAAACTAATAGAGCAATGCATCTAATCTCCTTCTAATGCCTTCTCCACCTTAATAAGAGAAGCATTCATCCCTAGAGGAAACAAGTCCACCTCTAAAGGATCTCATAGGAAAGAGACCAAGGAAGAAGGGCAAGCACACACTAAGAAATAATCTAGGACAACATTGTCCCTCTTAATAAAAAACACAAAAAAGTTCTTCCTAAACATGAAAAATGGTTTCTTAACTAAAAACCCATAACTAAATTTTGTCTCAATATGATTACGGAAATTAGATTGAAACTCAAAAGATAACCAAAAAAGAAAGGGTATGAGATTTTAAAAAACAAACTAGATTCATACCTCCATCAATAGATCTACCAACGAATCCAAAACACTATCAAAAGTGGGCTCGAAGACAATCGTCAACATTAAGGATTATGAACCTAGATAGCCAAGCCATTAGAGAAAGGGAAACATTGGACTCGAGAGGGAAGTCAATTCCAGAGGACAAAAAGTAACTTACAACAACACCATTGTTAGAGAAAGCCCCTTCCATAATATGTTAGATACCCTCATCAATGAATCCTCTATAAACAACATGCCTCCCATTGATAGAGTACACACTACAATGTAAGCTACAACAAAACCCCAACCAAAATGAGACATCCAAGTCCTTGTCAACACACCAATAGGAGAGGAGAGGAGAAAACAGGCAAAGAGGCCCCAAGTTAGTGCTCATACACTTAATTAGTTATTCCAAGACACCCGTTATCCAATAATGATATTGCAAACTCTCCTTTGATGTTACTCCAATGTGCTAATTGATAAATCAAAAAGTATTACGTGACTTATCATGATCATTTGTATTTAGGATCAAATACTTATAAGTGTAGGCCACTCTTTGAAACTCATAATTTTTCATTCACCAACTCGGAAAATTCTTGTTCATTATATTTCTCTTCATTTGGTTATCAATGAGGATAGATTTTGAAAAATAAATCAATATTCACTTTATATTATTTCAACTAGTAGTAGAATTTGAAGCCTAGAATGTAAAAGGAGAAATTTGATACCATGTGTAATGACACACAATATAATGCTAAGTAAAATATATAAATCTATTGGAAAACTAATATGGTAATAAAAATAACAAAAATGAATGGAAAAAAAATTTGGATATATTTAAGCTATGTATCTTGATTTATTGCCTAATTAGGAAAATTCTTGCAATGTATCAAAACAATTCTTACTTAATATTATATCCATTTGAGCACCATCATTGTGTAGCCTGAATTTGAAGAAATCTTATTTCATTCATTGGAGCACTTGTATTCAAATCTAGAAAGCAATATTTTTTTAGAGCATCTAGAGTAGGATTTGAGCTCATCATTTCATTTAGAAGGTTGTTTTGATGAATTTTGATGATTAAATTGCCTATTTCAGGAAAAAGACAAATTTGAGGCAATTTAGTTTTGCAAATTGGGTCATACAACTTAATCTTCTTGTGATGTTCAACTTGCTTATGTATTTAAAATATTGGTAGGCATGTGAGTAAGCTCGATTAGATTTGACCAATAACCTATTAGCTTAGATATTTTATTTTGCATTGGAAGTCATTTTCATATATTCAAAATAAGCATCCACATTGTTATTGGTGTGAGACTAGAATTTCTTGGAAAATATTAGAAAAGGATAGGAAAAAAGAATCTTAATTCATGGAAGACACAATTATGTCTTGCGCATTATCGAATAAAATTTATAGGCGTTGAACACCTAATTACACTCACTTTTCTCATAAACAATGCCTTCACATATTTAAATAGTAGAAAAAGCTATCTCTTGGTGAATATGGGATTTATCCCATGGGAGGCATGACTAGTTGTAGTGTGTCGGTTGCAATATATATGGTGCCAACTAGGTTTCTGCCACCCATCTTGTCACTCCTCCTCCATTGAGATAAGAACGAGTTGCCCCCCAACCCTAGTAGCCTCCCTACAAATATGATGCAGGAGCATCCAGAGGTATAAGGGCAATCTTGTGTCACCCAAAAAAAAAAAAAAAAAGTGCTTAGACTTAGTTTCTGTTTCATGTGTTTTCATTTTTGGATACCCATTTGGGTCAAATAAAGGTTCCAATTCTCATAATTCCACTATCACTATTCTAGGATAATGTATTTGAACACCCTGGGATACGTGTAAATGTCAAAAAAATAGGAGTATGTAATTAAGCCATCATTTTTGTGAACTAGAAGGTGTAAATTGGTTGGATGAATGTAATTGTAATATAGAGCATTCCAGAAAAAGAATCAGGTCAAAAGGCCCCACAGTTTGAAAGTTATTGCAATTTTTCAATTTCTAGAGACCTCTTAAGAATGCTTCAAAGTCAGGTTACGGGCATTAAATTACCTTGAAAAGGGCCAAAAAATGGGGGATGAGTGAAGCTGGTCCATAGGGCTATAGAGCGCTTCGAGAGCTTTCCAAAAATGTAAACGGTTCGTCAATCGAAGCTACTGTTCAAAAGTTATGCCTCTCGGAAGTTCGGTTACCATTTTTTGATTCTTCTAGATTTATACCAACTTCTAACGCGGCTTCTAGAGCCTTCTACTTGTTTGGTGGATGCCTACTAGCACTTTCTAGAATGTAATCCTAGTCCTTAACCCTTCGGGGTCTATTTAAGGACATTACTGGCATTGTAAAAGGTAGTTCAGAGTGGAGTTTGAGAGGAGGTACCAAAAGGAGAAATTATCTCCAGTTTTGTGCTATTGTAAGCCCTTAGGGCATGTTTTGAAGTCTATTATCTCTGTACTAAATGTACTAGCTTATTTTCACAGTTAATACAATTTCCCTTTTCCCGTTGTGTCCATTTTGTGCTTGGGTTGTGTCCCCATCAAAATATGTGGCATACATAAATTCATCAACATAACCATGTAAGATCTAATGACAAAAATTATTGAGTTGCATTTATCAACAATACATAAAAGGCTTAAATGTAAGCCATATTAGTAAAAATGTTAGATATGTGTATTTATTCATTTTAAAATTGACACCCATTGGAAAGACTTTTTTGGGGGAGTTGAGCAGGTGGCTGGAAGGGGGAGGGGAAAGTTGTTAGTTGGCTATTTTGTGAAGGTCATTTATATACCATATTTACACTCAAAATTTTGATGCAATGATTATTTAACTATGCTATTTAACATGGTATTTTGCTAATGTCAGTAGGGTTTTCAAATTCTTTTAACATAGGAATTAAAATTGTATTCATTTTTTGATTAAAATAGTTAAAATTAAACTATGAATGGTAACAATTATATTAAATTAAAAATAATTAAAAATAAGTAAAATTTTTGATTGAAATGCCTATGCTAAATCAAAATTTGCTACAAATACAAATTTAGACTACTAATGCCAAAAAAAATCAAAAAAAAAAAATACATTTCAATATTATATGAAATAAGAAAAGAAGAGGCTTTGTTGGAGCTTGAATCCCTGTGTTGTGTCAAGATGGAGTTAGACTCCCATATTGATTGTTATTTAGTTTGCAAACTACATAGGCCCAAAGTGAGACCAAGTAAGACAAAGAATGTCCCAAACACCTCTTGATCACTCATGGTAAATATCGTGAAACACCACTAAAAATGTCATGGACTTTAACAATACACAAATCACAAGGCCTTACACTTGAGAGAGAAACAATTGACATTAGATATATATATTTTTTTAAAAAAATTAAATAATTTTAATTTTAATTGAAATGCCTATTGCTAAATCAAATTTTCTACAAATACAAATTTAGACTACTAATATAATTTTTTTTCTTTTTTTTTTAAATCATTTTTAAAAAATTCAATGTTATATGAAATAAGCAAACAAGAGGCTTTCTTGGAGCTCAAGTCCCTGTCTTTTGTCAAGATGGAGTTGTACTCCCAATATTGGTTGTTATTTAGTTGGCAAACTACATAGGCCCAAATTGAGACCAGAGTAAGACAAAGAATGTCCCAATCACCTCAATCACTCATGGTAGATGTCAAATAGATTAAGATTTAGATTTCATTCAAGAAAAAAGAAGTAAATATATTTATATCTTTATCTCTTTAATTTTGACCTCTCTCTACAACTATGCATCCTTGCTAATTTATTCAAAGTCAATGCTTTCAATAGATTCTATAATGAATTTTTCCTTTTCCTCTTACTAAACAACAAAATAGTGTAAATAGTTTTTAGAATGTGTTGATGTAATACCAAATGCACCACTCAAAGATTAATGATGGTGACAATTTCCTTTTAAATTTATACCACAGATTTTATTTCTAGAAATTACATGTGATTTTGTGTCGTGGAGTTGCAAAATGATGTCAAATGGGGCTCACAAGAAAATCAGCTACTTATGATTGCTAAGTCCAACAAAGGAGGCTCCTCATGTATTTTGAGAAATGTGAGGATTTCTATCATATGCTTCTAAGCCATCAAAGTAAGAAGTATCTTCACTGTGGTCATTCGAGGTTTCTCTTTTGGAAAGTTGTACTTGCAGATGCATTGTCATATGTCATTGCATGATGTTATATAATTGACTTCAATATTATTCTAATGACCAGCTCAATTTATTCAAACTACAAGGCCAAACAGTTTATCAAACTAATGGATATTTAGTTTTAAAATTGTCAGATACTTGTCTAATTTTAATTTATTATTTTTCTTTTCTACTCCAAATTAAAATTTATAAAATGTCATTGTTAAGTTTGACAAGTTTCAAAGCCTATCTACATTAAGACTTTTAATTTCATTCTCAATATGAAGTAAGCACTTACATATGTACATAATACTTAGAAAAAAATAGAACTTGAATTTTTCTCGTCTACTATTAAAAAAATGGAACTCCACCTTCAAAATGAGTACAAACTCTTTAACTTTATTACTTCTACTTTAAATAACATAGAAACAACATATTAGTAAGAAATATTGTAATATTATATAATTCATTGTATATATTTTTCTCTAGATATTTATCTCCTTAATCTTGACCTATTCAAAGTTTATGCTTTCATTCAATTCTATAATGATTTTTTTCCTTTTCTTCTTATGAAAATGCAATATTGTAATTCTTTGTTAAAATCTGTTGATTTAACACCAATTGTACCAATTAAAAATTAAAAATTAAAGTTAGTGAGAAATTTCTTCTAAAAATTAGGTTTTTGGGAGTTACATCCAGGTCTATTAAGATTTTAACATGTGAAAGGAAAAACATGTTGTTATTTTCCTCATTATAATTTATAAAATGTTTATATTAATAAGTTTACTAAGTTTCAAAGCCTACTTATATTAACACGTTCAATTTAATTTTCATTCCAAGGTATACAATAAATAAGTATATAATAATTACAAATAAATTAGGACTTCAATTTTTCTCTTCTACTATATAAAAATTGGTAAATTGGTAAATTGGTTTATAATTATACTTTATATTTTTAAACATTATCATTAAAATCTTAATAACTATTTAATATTAATTTTAAGAAGATTCTTTATACTTTAAATTTATTCTAATACATTATAATTTATATAAAATAGTGATATTAGATATCCCATAACCAATTAGTATTTTAACAAATCTACAACATTAAAAAGATAAAATACATCTTTTAAATATTTTGAGTCAAAATATTATGAAATTCTCTATCTTTAACACTTGCTTCTCCTATGCATTATCTAAGACTACCAACATAGCTATCCCTAAAACGTATAATAAAGGTTTACTAATATTTCAAATTAGAATGATAACAAATTAAATCTATTGCATCAAAAATTGTAAATAATAAATTCAAAAATAAAGGACTGCCTTGCCTAATGCCTCTCAAGGTTCTAAAAAAGGGACAAGAGAACCATTAACAATGATTGATATAGAGGGGGTATAAGCTAGCTAGAATATATGATGGGTAACTTTAAAATCAAATACAAAATTGAAGAGAACCATCAAAAGGAAAGACCAATCGACTCTCTCAAATGCAATGGATAGATCCAACTTCTTTTAAAAAAACCTTTTTTATTGGACACATCCAACAATTGAATATTTCCATGCACATTGATGATATAATAAAATATTAATATAACAAGGACAAACACATTTTTATGCTAAGAAAAAATATTTGGGAGAAAGTACAATGATCGAATAATGAGTACTTTGGAGATGATTTTATAGGAGTTGTAAAGGTTGATTGGTCTTCAAAGATCCATAGAGTTAACACCTGAAACCTTGGGCATAAGGACAAAAAAAGTAGCATTTGATCCCTTGAGAATTTATCTAGAGATGTGCATATATTAAGCTTGTTAGTAGACATCGCACACTCCCATTTTGTATGTACTTTATCAAAATTTGAAGATGATTATTTGTATCAATTTGGGCAACTAAATTACATGGACAACAAATTAAGCTTTGCAATATTCAATGCATTACATGTATCGGTCAGTTTAGAATGCATCTCATACTTTTTACTTTTTAAGAACATTTGATCTATCTCTTGGTATTAGCTTTGGAATACAAACATCCAACTTGTTATTTGAAAAGAAAATTAAATCATAAGGCCGTGTGGTTTTTCCCTCTTGGTTAAAGCAAGTTATAGATTAATCTATTGGCTTGGTTCAACTTAAGATATACCTTAATTCAACCAACTAGATAACTTACTAATTTCTACTTTCATTTCTTTTATCCAACTATGAATATTCATCGCAATTCATAATATCCCATGTATCATATTAATTTTTTTTTAAATGGATAGAAGTAGCACATTATCACTCAAAAATGTCTGTACCTTTGATCGTGTATTGAATTATAGTGTTTTTCTTTTCTTTTGTATAGTTTATACCCTTGATTTTTTAACTAAGATAAGGTTGCCCCTTTGACCATAATGCAAAGGCTTCATCTTCCATTGTGGAAACTAGAAAATTATAGTAGTGATATGATTGACAAAGGGTTTTTCTCCAATCAAGCACAAGAGGTCAATATACATAAAGAATGCTACTAGCTTCTACCTCAAGGTACTTGAGTGTTGAGAATCACTTGGTTTGCATCAAGAGCATGGGAGGGGGTTTTGTTTGAATTAGAAAGGTTTCAAAGATGGATGGAAAAATTCTTCCACCCTCAAAAGTAATATTTTTGTGGGACTAAAAACTCTCTAAGAAAGGAAGTGTGATCCATAGCTTAATTTTGAAGGATCAACAAAACTATAAACCAATTTGATAGATCTATAGTGTTCAATCCAAGACAAATGTTTCTTTGTATCACTCAACTGATAACATACAAAATTTGAAACACACCATGCTTTAAACTTTCACACATTGACAAATCAATAATTTCATGGTCACACACCACTCTATGGTTTTATAATTTATAACAATTGGATCTTAAAGCTTCTCGTATTTGTGATACATCAAACATATACTGACTTGAAAATTCTTTGTTTGGGATAAATTTATTTTTGTTTTGTTAAATGAAGAATCTATGCATATGGAGATGGTTTATTCTAAGTTTCTTAGTTTCTTAGTTTTAACCATTAGGTTAAATCATATTGCCTTCTCATGTATGTTTTTATTTAGTAAATTTTGAAGTGTATCAACCTAAAGCTATATTTTCCTAGTCAAGACTAGATGCTAAGAATGTTTGGGTAAAGATAGGCTATATCAGGTTGCTAATTTTTTATCCTCGAAGTCCAAGAATACTTCATTTTGCATTATTTTATTAGTGAAAGTTGATGCTCATTCTTGTAAAGTTAGATTTGTTGGTAAGGCTAGCAATTAAAAATATTTGATTTATATATTGTATGGTTTGCCTTTTGTTATTGTTTGTCCAGTTAATGAATGGGGTTTTGTACATCATGACCTTATACTATATTAAAAATCACACAAGAATGCAATATCAAAAATAGCTCATTCTCTTATCAACAACATCAAACAAGTATTACATCATTCTGACTAGGTTATACATTTTTCTCCTATATTTATTATTTACATGTTTCTAAAAACTATTGATTTTTTGTAGATCTATCTTATATTGTTAGACAAGAAAGATCATGGGTGCATGGTTGATAGAATCAAAAAACCTAGATCCTTTGGGGAAAAAGTTGTTTCAAGTGATATTCTTGGTGTTGAACTATTACTTGTACATCATGTTTCTTCCAGTGAAGGTGGAAGACAGGATGAAGATGATGTAGTTGAAGATGATTGTACAACCATAATCTGATGGGAGTGATAAAGATGTAAATGATGACATAGATGATGAAGGATCTGAGGATGAAAATGAATATGCAAGTACACATAATATTGATGATTTTGGCACAGATAATAGGGAAGCATGTGAAGAAGATAAAGTAGACACAAACTTGATTAAGAAGTAGGGTCTTCATAGAAGGAGCTATCCACTAAAGAAGAGAGTGAATATTATCAGAAAAATGGTTCTGATATAGAGGGTAAGGCTTCCCATTTAGATTTAGAAAATAAAAAGAGAAGGTTTAGTGAACCTTAAAGAGAAAAATATATATTTGGGTAGAGTATCCAAGCTTTGAAGAGGTTTATTGCTAGTCATGTAAATTTTGCATGCCAGAACATTGGCATTTTTTCCAGTGAAGATTTTTGACGCATCAAATAACGCCAGGCATGTAACTTACTATGTTAAATTTGTTGCATATTGAAACTTGCTTACATTTCAGGTATTTATTCTAGTTGCATGTATTATATATGATGGTTGTTTATGATCTTGTTAGGTATGTACCTATGCTTTCACATCATTTGGATCTATTTGATGGTTGTTCATGTGTTTAATATTAAAAATTAAAAATATTTAATTTATGTTTCCTTTGCCTTGTAAATATGTTTTCAGTGTTCAATTACATTGCATATTTATCTCTTTAACTTTAGGAAATATTTACTTTTTGTGCATCTAATGCCTTGGTAAATTGTTTGTTCATGTTAATTTTTAATGTATAGGTCTATTTTGGTAATATTTCCTATGAAACATTATTCTTCACTCTATAAGATGGCATCTATTTGTAGCGGTAAATGGCATCTATTTGTAGGGATAAATGGTAGCCTGGCAGGTAAAATAAGAAATTATTATGGTGTTCTTACAAAAGAAAGACACTAATATTACAAATCACATACAAATAAACAATAAAAAGTAAATATACAATTAGGAAAAGGGAGTTTGAATAGATGATTCTAAGATGTAAAGTGTTGATATTCCAAATGACATAGAAATAAATAATAATTAAAACAAACAAACAAAAAACCATAAAATACCCAATCATATCAATGTAAGATCAAGTATTTTCAAGTTGGTTAAAGGTCCAAACTTTTCTTCCCCAAAAGTTTATTTTACCCCTCTTCTCTTCCTTTACAAACCAAGTTCTTTCCCCTAGCATTGTCCTAAAAAGAATATTTTTCTCCTAGTACAACTTTTATTGCCAACATAGTGGGATTTTAAGTGAGTATATTTTCTATTATTATCCTCAAAAGAACACCCAATATCTCGAACAAAAAGATAAATATAAATACATCTTAAATTCACATAATAACATGACCACGAATCCAATTCTAATAAAAATAGCATAAAGATTAAACACAAGTCCCAACTAACTCAACCTCCATCACATTCTTGTGAAAATGTTGAGCACTAAATATAGAATAAACACTTTCAGTAAACTATGTATTTAAAGAAAAATCAAACAAGATTCATTCCTTCATTTTTCTCAATCAAACGCATGATGTACACAACCATTTCAGTGAGTTTGGAGAGTGTTCTAGAGATTTTGGAGTGTATATACATTGTCCCATACAAAACAACTAATAAGATGCTTTGGCCTACTTGAGAAATTCTTTTTCTAAACAAGATAATGATAGTGACATGTGTGCACACATGTTTGAGCTATAGATCTTGATATAGTGCCTAATTACAAAAATTCTTGCAATGTATCAAAGCAATTCTTACATGGTATCATATCCATTGGAGCACCATTGTGTAGCCTAAATTTAAAGAGATCTTGCATCATTCATTGGAGAGCCTACATTCATATCCATAAAGCAATTTTTTTAGAGCGTCTAGAGTAGGATTTGACCTCAGTATTTCATGTGGAAGGTTGTTTCAATGAATTTTGATGATAAAATTGCCTATTTCAGGAAAAAGTGAAATTTGAGGCAATTTGATTTTGCAAATTTGGTCATACAACTTGATCTTCTTGTGATGATCAACTTGCTTATGTTTTTAGATTATTGGTAGGCATGTGAGTAAACTCTATTAAATTTGACCAATAACCTATTAGCTTAGATATTTTACTTTGCATTGGAGGTCATTTCAATATATTCAAAATAGCCATCCACATTGTTATTGATGTGAAACAATAATTTACTAGAAATAATTTGAAAAGGAATGGAAAAAAGAATCTTCATGGAAAACACAATTATGTCTTGCACATTATCAAATGAAATTTGTAGGCTTTGAGCACCTAAGTACACTCATTTTTCTCAGAAACAATGCATTCACATATTTAAATAGTAGCAAAAGCTACCTTCTATTGAATATGGGATTTATCCTATGACAAGCACTACTAGTTGTATTGTTTAGGTTGCAGTATCCATGTTGCCAATCAAGTTTTTGTCAACCATCTTATCACTCCTCCTCCATTGACATAAAAATGAGTTGTCCACCAATCCTAGAATGTGTAGCATACATAAATTCATCCACATAACCATGTAAGATCTAATGCTAGAAAATATTGAGTTGCATCTATCAACAATACATAGAAGGCTTACACATAAGACACATTAGCAAAAATATTAGACGTGTACCTTTCTTCATTTTAAAATTGACACCCATTTGAATGTCTTTTTTGCCGGGAGTTGAGGAGGTGGGCTAGTTGTTAGTGGGCTATTTTGTGAAGGTCACTTATTTATTATATTTATGCTCAAAAATTTTATGCAATGATTATTTCACTGTGATTATTTAACACAATATTTTGCTAATGTCAATAAAGTTTTCAAATTGTTTTAACCTAGGAATTAAAATTGTATTCATTTATTGATTAAAATTGTTTAAATTAATCTATGAATGGTAACAATTATGCTAAATTAGAACTTTTTAAAAATAAGCTTAATTTTTAATTGCAATACCTATGCTAAATCAAAATTTACTACAAAATTAGGCAAGAGCCTACAACACAATGGTAAATTTTTAGTTTCTTATCTGGGAGGTCTTGGGTTTGAATCTACTCAAGCTTATCTAATAATCATAATAAATAATTACAACAAATAATAATAATTAACCTTGGCTTTGGCCTCTTACCAATCCAAAAACAAAAAAAAATTGCTACAAATACAATTTTAGACTACTAATGCCAAAACAAATTTAATTTTTAAAATCATTTAAAAATATTTCAATATTATATGAAATAAGAGAACAAGAGGCTTTATTGAAACTCGAATCCCTGTCTTTTGTCAAAATGGAGATGGACTTCCAACAATGGTTGTTATTTAGTTTGCAAACTACATAAGCCCAAAGTGGGACCAGAGTTAGACAAATAATATCCCAATCACCTCAATCACTCATGGTAGATGTTGTCAAATACAACTAAAAATGTCATGGGCTTTAAGAAAACACAAATTACAAGGCCTTACACTTGACAGAGCAATAATTGACATTTGATATGTAAAATGACAAGGGTTGAACTTCACAAAACTTTCAAGAGTGTGTGGACTTATAGGGCTTTGTATACATCCAAGATTCACCTTCCAAACATAAGTGCACATACAAGAAATACCATATGTTTCAAGGCGAAAAGAAGAGGAGGCACACATGCTAACATTATTCGTATAACAAGAACTACAAAAAAAGTGGGACCTCACCCAAAAAATAGGTATAGACTCTTTAACTTTATTTCTTCTTATTTAAATTGCATAGAAACAACATGTTGTATTGTTAGAAATAGAGAATACTAAGGGGGGCGGGGGGGGTGAGGGGGTGAATCAATATTCTACAAACTTTAGCCCAAAACTAGATATTATTAATTACCTTGCAACGTGCATATGAAAGTAAACTAATTATGTTAAATAGTAAACATAACCATGCAATAAGAGAACTCATAACACCATTTTTCTTAACTAGGGAAACCCTAGCCAAGGAAAAACCTCGGTGGGGATGGTACCCACAAAATGATCCACTAATAGAAATTATCTGGTTAAAGATATTGACCCTATTAGGAGTCTATTACATCTGTATAGTGTCTCAGTCCTTGGTAGAAGCTTCAACTCTATTAAGAGTTGTTATATACAAATACTGGACAATATTTTGTAATTTGTAAAGGCATTAAAGAAAATATGAAATGATAAGTTAAGTGCACTTCTAAGGAAGACTATGTGAACTATATGTGATGCAAATTTTGATACGGGATTAGAGGAATGCGGGTTTTGTGATGAGAAGCTAGAGCTATATCAGATATTGAAGATATCAACATCAAGTAAAGAGGTTTTTGTATCAAGAAACTGCATTGTATATTGTATGTTTGGGTAGTGAGTTGTATGCAAGAAGAGCTCACTACCCAAACATACAATATACAATGTAGTTTCTTGATACAAAAACCTCTTTAAACTATTAAAGGTATGTACTTTGATTAAGTTAAAATGTTAAAATGTTAAAATATTTTAAAGATTATCCAATAGCTCATGTGTGTCTAATGTGTGTATCTTGTTATGTAGTCGCTAGATCCTCAAACATGGTGATTCAAGATTCGTACCTATTTTCTCAGTGATGGTGATGCCCCTGTGCCCAGTTCATTTTTTAAAATGCTTCCACAACTTTGATGTGCTCCCTATAGGGAAATTCTCCACAATTAAATCATATTACCATAACAAGGTATTAATCATAAATGATCATAATGGCTAACCACATTTTCAATTCTATGAATTCGTGATAAATAATCAACTATTTGAAATAGCTTTAAAATATCATCACAATGGTTAACTAGCATGTTATCTTCATATGAAATTATAATGACTAACCATCTTACCATTTCGTAGGATTATAACAAATTTTAACTATCAACTGACTTCATGTGAACCTCAATGGCTATATGAACATTTTAAATTGGATCAAAAATTGGGATGTAACATACCATGGCCCTTGTGTTTCATCGTCCTCGATGAACCTGAAATTATAATGAACATTATAAAAAAGAATTTAAAATTAGGCCAAAATTTGGAATGTAACATACCATTCCCCTTTATGTTTCATTGTCCTCAATGATCTCTACAATTTTAGACACTAAAATAATATTCCAAATACAAGATGTATATATAGCATTGTGATATCATTTCTTTTCAAAATTGATTCAAATTTAATTCATGATCAAAATTCAAGGTCTATTAATCCTTTACCTTAGTGCTTCCAGAAAAATGCCTACAAGATATCATAAAATAAAAAATGAAACACACACTCACCTGATTTTACTTTACCATACTTGTGGTCATATCAGTGTCACTTGAGTTAATCATGTTTTAGGATATTCTCTTTCATATTCTTGTCTTACTCATGTAGACACTCACCATATCGTTAGTTCAATTCTCATATTGATATCTTCATATAAGAGAATTTGCAGTACTCAATAATAAGCGTAAGATGAGTATTCAGAATTTGTAATTCCTCAACTAACATGTTCTAGATCATAACTTGATCATATAATTTAAATCACTCATACATATCGACAGACATATGGTACTCATTAATGAATAGATCATCCTTCACAGATCACCTGGAAAGGGTTAGTGGATCCATGTTTTTCCATTTATGTAACCTTAGCCTTCATTAGAATAATCATCTCATGATAGAATATATATACTTCATCTCTAAAGTAATATAAAGCAACTCAATATGTCTTGTTATTTCCTTATCATAAAGTCAATATCACATGTGTATTATACATGTATAGCAGTGTGTTAAAGGGTAAAAATATATATATTATGAAAGATCATCATACATCCAATCAAGATCATTTAGGTTATGGTTAACATGGTACTAAACTATATGTATCCCAATCTCTTAGCACTTAAACTACATGCCCACATGTAATTCCCGAGACACGATGCAGCTTGATGCTTCTATGTTTTGTCTACCATCTTCTAATTGTGGCTTAGACTCTGAGTCCACAAAACTCTTACATTTTATGAAACTCTATCTTTCATGCTGAATTTTATTATCTCAACCCATCCTTGGGTCGTGAATTGACCATAAGCATCTAAAACAAATTTACATAGGGTTTTCATCGAGTAGCTCATATGAGCATGCTCATCATTCACCTGTAAATATTTGGAAGTTTATCTTTTCCATTTGGGTGACTTAGGCTTTCATGCCCATCTTGTCAATTTAATATTTCAAAGAAGAACTTAAGCCAAACAGAAGTTACATCTATAAATAAGCATTGATAGTTTCAGTTATGCAAGTGTGCTTACTCCATACTAGAGAAAAAAATGGCCTTCTTATCATTTAACCAATATTAGAAAGGATTAGCATTGTTAAATTAAAAGAGTTCTCAAAATCATGGTTCACAATTTTATTTTTCCTTCAAATCGAGTCGAATATAGATAACAAACTATTACTACCATTTCTCATAAATAGGAATATTAATGCATAAAGTATAATGTTGGAAACATGCATTTAAAAATAAATATCTAGCCTTCATCGAGGTTTTAATAACACCGCATTAGGGTTACAGTAACTAGCATTTGGACCTAGTTTAATCTTCTCATTCTCTACTAAGAATGGTCTTCCCTCCTGGGATAAGACACATGTACCATTTTGGTCCTGCCATCCAACCATCATTGTGTTTAGAATGTCCACTCAGTAATAGGCAGTCATGCCTAATCAATTGGCACCATCAACATCTTGTGATCAAATTAGGCAAGCATGCCTCTAAATGACCTTAGGCAAGGATTTAGATGGGAAAATGAATAGCTCGATCACCACTGCTCGACTTGCCAATCATATCATTTTCCTTAGTTCTGATTCACCCTTATGATTTTGTAATTTATCCATCTGTCCACTTCATATGGACTACACCATCATCTCAGCCCTTCCTGACTATTCTGGATGATTTCCTAGTGTGATTTTTCCAGCTTGATTGTAAAATATTCAGTAACATAAAATAAATCTTGTTCAACATTACATTATCAATTTTTGTAAAATAGTGTTAGGCCCAAGGTTTCAACGTTGAACAAGGCTCTAATACCATATGTAACATCTTCTTTTTCCAAGTCTTAGCTAACAAGTAACATAGCAAAGAAATACAATTATATCAATTATGTTCATGTGAATGAGATTACCAATTACAATCATTAAACAGAAAACCTCATAACTAACAATTGAAGATACCATCAATGAATTTACCAAAGAATTTAAAATCTACATGTCGTAGAATTCAAAACCCAAAAAACTATCTAGTAATGCTTTTGCAAAACCCAAGTTAGTCCATAAAATACCTCTTCAGGAACAAATAGCTATACTACTTTATCATAATGAAAAATACCAATATATCGTCTAAGGCATCAAATACCATTGTATCTTTTAGGGCATCAATGCAATTGTATCATTTAGGGCATCAAATACTATTATATCATTTAGGGCATCAAATACCACTATATCATTTAGGGCATCAAATACCACTATATCATTTAGGGCGTCAATACTGGTGTATCATTTTTCTCCTTTCTATGGCAATAACATTTAGTTAGAAGGTGCGCTCATATTCATTATTCAAATAAATAAAGACAAAAATAACAATCCATCAGATAAACCTATCTCTTGCATATAGTTGTATTTCATGTTCAGTTGGAAGATCAACTAATCTAACTAGCTATCAATTATATTGACAAGAAAGGTTACTTTTAATAAAGGAAATAATTGAAATGGTGATATAAATCAATCCATCTTATCTTCTTACTTGAATAAACATCATAAAAGGAAATTACTTGTTACCAATAAATGTTTGGATGCTTAACTTGTCTTCATCTAATGCACGTCTTGACATCTTGTGGAAAAGGGAAATATTGTTAGAGGCTTAACCTCCCAACCACGGACCTCAAACTTATCCCCACACTTTCTGTAACTAGAAAGGCCTTACCTACCTAGAATAGACATGGAACACCTTGTCAACCACTAAGCATCTTGGTACTCAATCACACCACTTGACTTGACAACAGAAAATGAATTGGACACGCATGAGCTATTAAATGATTCTTTAAAAGTAATAAATTTGTTAAATCAAATTCTAATTCTATTTTACTTGTCCTTGCAGGACTTTCTCTCACCTCTTCACCCTCTTTATTGGCCATCCGGTCGGGTGATTCCTAGGTGTCAAATCTTAGAGTAATCCAACTCTCTTGCTAAACCTTAGCTAGTGTAAAGAATAAAATATTTTCAGAACTATCATAACATAGTTTTTATGACTTGAGAACTTCTCTTTAAAGATATCAAGGAAATAGTTTGATTGTAGAATCCGACTATAACAAAGACATCTATGCATAATATATACAATTGATCTAGATTTAACATGGAAAGAATGGACTCGTTGAATGTCTATTCGATTTTGCAATTCAACAATGATTCATGGAATTTATTGACACATATCTTACTATTGTAAATTTGATTACAAATATTTATATAATAAAATATGACTTGGAATGGTTGACCACATAACTTGATCAAGGAGATGTGAGTCTGGCTTGACTCTATGCAACTGACTCCTCTTGACGTGAGTAATCCAAAGTGCAAAGCTCAGAGTAAACAATAACTACAATTTGTCCTCAATCATTCACAACAAATAATGATAAAAGAAAACATAAGAGAGAGGTATAAAATGTAGAACATTGGTTATTGGTTCTCCCAGCCTGTAAATAAAAGGAGACATTCGAAAATAATATAAGCTTCCAAGAAGTCGTGATTCTTGAGTAGTTATAAAAAGAAGAAGAATCGTCTTCTTGAGTCACTGATAAAAAATGCCAAGTGTACATTCTCTCCTCTTATAAGAAAATAAATAAGTGTGGAAGAGAACTCAAAGGTTACTTTATTCAAAAGGATAATTTATAAAGTTATATAATTATATATATATATATATATATATATATATATATGCACATATATATATTATTATGATGGCATCATATTTAATATTTATCCAATGTTTTACCCACTAAGGTATGCATATCTAAATGCGTGTATCACCTGGAAGATTATTTATCTCCATATCTTCTCCAAGTGTACACATATTCAGATAAACGTATTTTAATAGATATAAGCTTGTATAAATTAATACTATGATGTCACCTTATGATGCAGGAGCATCCAGAGGTATAAGGGCAATCCTGTGTCACCCAAAAAAATGTACTTAGACTTAGTTTCTATTTTATGTCTTTGCATTTTTGGATACCCATTTGGCTCAAATAAAGGTTCCAACTCTCATAGTTCAACTATCAGTGCATTTAAAAATCCCGAAAAAATAGGAGCATGCAATTTGACCATCATTTTGTTGACCTAGAAGGTGTGACTTGGCCAGATGAATGTAATCGAGATTTAGAGCATTCCAGAGAAAGAATCAGGTCAAAAGGCCCCACGTTTTGAAAGTTATTGCAGTTTTTCAAGTTTTGGAGACCCCCTAAGAATGCTTCAAAGTCAGGTTTGGGGCATTAAATGACCTCGAAAAGGGTCAAAAAATGGGGGACGAGCAAAGCTTGTCCATAGGGCTATAGAGCGCTTCGAGAGCTTTCCAAAAATGTAAACGGTTTGTCAATCAGAGTTACGGTTCAAAAGTTATGCCTCCCGGAAGTTTGGCTACCGTTTCTGGATTCTTCTAGAATTGCACCGACTTCTAATGCAGGTTTCGGAACCTTCTATTTTGTCGGTGGATGCCTACTAGCACTTTCTAGAATGTACTCCTAGTCCTTAACCCTCCGGGGTCTATTTAAGGAGATTTCTGGCATTGTAAAAGGCAGTTCGGATTGGAGCTTGAGAGGAGGTGCTAAAAGGAGAAATATTCTCCAAATTTATGCTATTGTAAGCCCGCAGGGCATGTTTTGAGTTTATTTTCTCTGCACTATTTGTACCATCTTATTTTCTCAGTTAATATAATTTCCCCTTTCTATTGTGTCTATTCTGGTTGTTGGGTTGTGTCCCCATCACCTTATTTTTAAGTATATGTGCACATATATATATATATATATATATATATATACACACATTATATTGAAGTGATGAGAATGTCAACTATAAACCATTAAAGATATGTACTTTGATTGAGTCAAAATGTTTTAATGTTTTAAAGATTATATATATATATATATATATATATATATATATATATATATATATATATATATATATATATATATATATATATATATATATATATATATATATATATATATATATATATATATATATATATATATATATATATATATATATATATATATATATATATATATATATATATGCATTATATTGAAGTGATGAGAATGTCAACTATAAACCATTAAAGGTATGTACTTTGATTGAGTCAAAATGTTTTAATGTTTTAAAGATTATCCAATAGCTCATGCGTGTCCAATGTGTGTATCCTGTTATACAATAGCTAGGTCCTCAACCATGGTGATTCAAGATTTGTACCCATTTTTCTAGTGATGGTGATGCCCCTGTTCCCAATTCTTTTCTGACAATGCTTCCACCCCTTTGACATGCTCCCTTCATGGAAATTCTCCACAATTAAATCATATTACTATAACAAGGTATTAATCATAAATGATCATAACAACTAACCGCCTTTTCAATTCAATGAATTCATGGTAAATAATCAACTATCTAAAATAGCTTTAAAATATCATCACAACGGTTAACTAGCATGTTATCTTCATATTAAATTATAACGACTAACCATCTAACCATTTTTTGGATCATAAAAAAATTAAACTGTTGACTGACTTCATGTGAACCTCAATGGCTATATGAACATTTTTAATTGGGATGCAACATTATGCCTCTCAAGGTTCTAAAAAGGGGACAAGAGAACCATGAACAATGATTGATAAAGAGGAGGTTATAAATTAGCTAGGATATACGATGGGAAACTTTAAAATCAAAGACAAAAGTGAAGAGAACCCTCAAAATAAATGACCAATCAACTCTAACAAAGGCATTAGATAGATCCAACTTCATTAAAAAAAATCCTTTTTTATTGGACACATCCAACAATTGAATATTTTCATGCACATTAATGATAGAATCAAAGATATATTTGACAAGGACAAACACATTTTGTTGCCAAGAAAAATATTTGGGAGAAAGGACAATAATCTAATAGTGAGTACTTTGGAGATGATTTTGTAGGAGTTGCAAAGTTTGATTGATCTGAAGAGATCCATAGAGTTTGCACCTAAAATCTTGGGGATAAGGACAAAAAAAGTAGCATTTGATCCCTTGAGAATTTATCTAGAACCCAAAAACTCTTGGATGCCCTTAACCACATCTTAATGAACAATTATATGCCAAAAGGATGGAAACAAGAACATCATAAAATCATTTGGACTAGGAGCGTTATTATCTTCAATAGAAAAAAAGAACTCTTTTAACTTCTTCTTGGGATGGGATAGATGAAAGAAATTTCTTCTTCTCATAATCAATAAGAGGAAGGAAGGAAATAATGAGAATCTTTTGATCCTGAGCAGTTAAGTTAGTATTAGTAGAAAGAGATACAAAGAAAGATCATCTGGCTTCCTAATGAATCTCCTCTTCCTCATCACAATTGAAAACATCAAGAGAGAGATAGAGAGAGACAATTTATTAGCCACTTGATACTTTAAAATAGTCCTATGAAAGAACTTGATATTCTTATCCCTAATTGACAACCATAATGATCTAGACCTTAGTTTCCAAAATTATTCCTTCTTAAAAATAATATCATGGTATTTAAATAGGATGTCATTCTATGTATTAATGTTATCCCAAAAGTATACATCACTCAAATTTTATTCTAGATAGTCTTAACTCTTCTTGAATGACAAACTTGTATTATACATTGTTACATCTACATCTACTACATGTTAGCATTCTCTTATCTCTATTTCATTTCAAGGTTGATTCATCAATTAATGATTGAATGAGGCAAGCCCCTCCCCACCAAAAAATATACCCCCCTCTTGTGTACAGGTGTATGTTTATAGGTTTTCATATTAGATTTGTAAATCTAGGGTTTCAATTTTTTATCAACTTTTCAGATCTCAAGATTATGCATAAAGCATTTTGATGTCAACCTCAACATCAATATAGGTTGACCTTGACCTTGAGTGAACATGGAGCCACCATCTAAACTTAGTAGACCCTCCAAGTTGACCTTGACTGGAAGCCCCCAAATTTTTAGGGTTGTAGATTCTATCTTATAGATTTCAAAGCTCACCTGGTTATGATTTCTTTTGCAATTTGATCATATATATTCAAATTTGAATTTTTTTCCTCTACTAGAACTTAAGGTGATTATATTTCCCCTCTTTTTTATTATATATCATTCAACTTCATTAAATTACAATTCCTTCTCTTAGGAAAAGCAGGAATAAAACCCTAGGAACTATCACATATAGAAGATTATGCATTAGCACTTCCTATTGTGTTAATCATATTTCATTTGTAGTGAGACTTTGGTACTCTTAAATTTTTTATTGTGTATCTCATTTTTACTATTATAATTTATAAAATAATGATATATTGTGAACACAAGATAAAATTCATCAAAAAGATCAAAGAATCCTTAAAAACTAGCAACCACCCAAATAATATTAATTGTGATAAAGGGTAGAATATCT
Source organism: Cupressus sempervirens (assembly GCA_028749045.1). Taxonomy (NCBI): domain Eukaryota; kingdom Viridiplantae; phylum Streptophyta; class Pinopsida; order Cupressales; family Cupressaceae; genus Cupressus; species Cupressus sempervirens. Next base: position 540,541,332 of record CM053785.1, read on the forward strand.
ATATCTCTTGATGACCTCTCTTTTTTAACCTTAGAAACTCTTATCTCCACTCTTCTTAAGTTTCTCTTCAATTCCCTTTAGTCAATCCCTCCCCCAATTTGGTGTTCTCTTCAACCAAATGACCTATTGTCCTCTCTTTTGTTCTATAATTACCTCTTCTCGAAGCTCCAACTTCTCTTGCTTTTGAATTTGCATTGCTTAATTTTAAATATCTTTATCTTGCAATAATTTATAAATTTATAATCTTTTCCATAATTATGAGCTTTTATATACATATAAGATTAGTATGTTAATATAGTCATTATTTATATTTATTTAGTTATATTGATTAATTTCTATATAAGTTGCTTTAGATAATTGTGTTTAACCTTTATTTATCAATTAATTAGATCTATACATATTTTAATGTGCTAATGATGTGGCATTTTTCAATGGACACAAACACACACACATGCACACTTTCTATTTGTATTATAACTTATACTTACAACTATTTAATATACTCTAACAAGAACACTGAGACACCATTTACATTCATAAATGTTACTCTTTGTATCGTCACTTCCATGATAAGAGTGTTTAGCCCTCCAAGTAAATGGTCTAGGGTCATGTCAAGTGCCTTGAATATGCCTTTGAAAGGATCTAGTTGTTTCCCCCCTTGTTTTGCTTCTCTCCCCCCATATCTAACCTTTTTCTGACAACTTTCTCTAAGAAATTAAAGACTTTGAACCTAGAACCTGATTTTTACCGTAATCTAAAACCTATTTTTACCGTAATCTAAAACCTATTTTTACCGTAGTCTAAAACCTATTTTTACCGTAATCTAAAACCTATTTTTCCAATAAAATTACACGGGTTTTACAAGGACCTAGACCCTAGTTTAAAGACGAGACAAAAACCAATAAACAGGACCAAAAACATAAACCATTAACCGTGACTAGAAAAAAAGACCAAAAGCTAAGACAACAACTAGAGAACAAAACCCAGTGAGAGCTGCTACTGCAACTCTTTGATCATTTTGACAACCTCTTTTCCAATCTCTACAGTGTCTTGAATGGAATCAGTAGCCGAAACACCAGCAGCCTCTTGAGCCCACTTCCTAGAGCTCTGCTTGGTTCTCTTACTAGGACCCCCTAGTGATATAATCTCTTCATTTGTGTGTTTTCCAAGACTAGCAACAACAACACAAATACTGGAAGTCACATGTTCCATTTTATTACCACTTTCCTTAATAAGAATTCAGAGGTTTTGTTCATAATCCTTGAGTTTGTTTGGGATGTTTCCCACCTGCACTTCCAACTAGCTAATTTTGGCACGGTCAATATCTTGGTTTTGTTGCACAATATCCATTTTCTTTTTCAGACACATCATTTCATTGTATATCCATGAATCAACTTGTAGTATGGAATTGGCTTTTTACTTAGCAAAATGCAAAAAGGAAAGCATAGTTTCCCTTTGTGGAGAATCATTCTTTTCCTCTTCCACAACCTCTCTGGTGGGTGAAGCAGTCTTTTCTATCTGTTCCTCCTCCCTTATAGTAGCAGGGTCCTCATTTTTGTCATGTTCCACAACCTCTCTAGTGGGTGAAGCAATCTTAACAGTCTAATCCTCCTCCCTCATAGTGACAGGGTTCTCTTTAGCCTTTTCCATCTCTTCTTCACCAACCTCAGTATCACTCTGACTACCCTCATCACCAATATTACCTTGTTCTATGTTTTCTTCCTCATCCTCTTTCTCATTTTTTCCTTTGCTCTCCGAGTAACCTTCCAGGTTAGAAATAAAATCTCCAACATCCATGTTTTCCACTTCCACTAGAGTATCATCCTCTTTCCTTTCAAAGTTATCAAACTCAGTGTTCTCTTCCACCTTGTTCTTTTGAGAATGCAAGGTTTTCTGTCTGAGAATCCTCTTCTTACCCTTAACATTATCTTCATTCTTATTCTTTTTGGAATGACAATCAGTAACAGAACCCTTGTTTTTTTCTAATGAAGGAGTGGAAACAATGGACTTGGTTTTATAGTAACCCTCTATAAGGAGAATTAAACCTTCATGTAATATAGGACGCAACTCCTTTCTATGAGCACGCAAACTTTGAAGTAAAGAAAACTGCAAATAAAAAGGAAAAGAAAGTCTATCCTTATGTCAAAAATGATTGAGGAAGACAAAATGAAATTTATGTACTCTTTTATTTCTACCATCCAGAATGAAATATTCACGGGCATAGGAGAGCACATCTCACCAAATTTCCTTTATTTGCTCCAAATTGTAGAAATCTCCACTTTTTCTAGATTTTTCTCCTCAGCATCTGTCTTAGGAAATTTTTTGAAAGTAGCATTTGAAGTGCTGGTTTTTTTACTGAACTTTATGCCTTCCCTGGGTAAACCCATGATCTCAACTATGAAGTCCTTCATCAATTTCACAATAACACCATGTAAAGAGACCCTGTCCTCAGTCTAGTTTTTGAAAAAGGTCGTGGTGACATGCAATTTAAACCCGTGAAGACGTTCCAAATAACTGGTCACCTTTCCCTTCTGCAAAATCTTCCAAACATCCTTCCTAGCCTTCCATTCATTGCAATTTTTGGGTTCTTGTTTACATGGTTCACCTCCCATTTTCAAAGAATTATAAAGAATGGCAAAAACCAGAAGCAGTCAAAAGCTGAAAGAAAACAAGTTAAACAGATACCAAATTTTCATCACATCACATAAAACCCACTTTAGAGATGATACATGCTAATCCTGCCTTGTAATCACATAAATGTACCTCCTCAGGGAAAGAACACTGACAACCATAGGCCCACTACCAAAAATCATTAAATTTCTAATCTTGGAAAATTTTTCCCACCTTCGCATGAGTAACATCATGATTAATAAGAGCTTTAAGATCAACATGCTTGTTTAGCTCACCAATCCACGTCATTTTATAACCCATCTGAATTGTATAATTAGCAACCCAGTCGGCTACCCCATTAGCCTCACAATAAGTGTGGGATATTAGGACTTTTTCAAATTTATTAATAAGAGACTTAATCTCCATGACCATTGCTTCAATCGACCAAGTAATTAATTTTTTGTTATTGAGCATTTTAATAATGTTTAATGAGTCACCTTCCAACCATAGTTTAGGGTAACCCGAATCAGCTGCTAACTTCATAGTGTATAGAGCAGCAGTAGCTTCAACAATGTGGCTATTAGAGTTACCTGTAGGAACTGCAATGGCATCAATTATATTGCCAGCATGATCTCTTAAGACTCCTCAACATCTTACTCTTTCTGGGTTTCCCTTTGCAGCACCATCGAAGTTCCCTTTAATCCATCCATTAAGAGGAGTATTCCATCTAGTAGTCAACCTTGGGTTATCAATTTTCAAATTAGGACCTTGTGATCACAAAGGATTGTCAATTTGAAAAGTTTGAATAGCTTTCCTCTGAGATTTAAAATTTTCCTTTATAGCTGTAACAATATTTTGTCCAAGCACCCACCCTAGCAAATCTTTATTTGTAAAGATTCTATTATTTCTTTCTTTCCAGATACCCCACCAGAGATGGGGAAGAGTTATTTTCCATAGAAGTTCAGCATCAGGATACCTAGAGGGACACTTCCAACTTTCAGAAAAAAGTTCAACATTGTTTTGATGAACCCAATTTATATTCTAGTAATTAAGAATCTCAGCCCAAACTTGTTGACTGTAAGAACAGTTCAAGAACAAATGGTTTCTATCTTCAAGTCCATTTTTACATAAGGTACATCTATTTAACACATTAATACCTCTTTTTTGCATATTATCCTAGGTGAGGATTTTATTTTGAAGCATAATCCAGTAGAAAATGATTATTTTAGGTATGAGACCCTTAATCCAAGCTTGAGACCAAAAAGGATGATAAGCCTTCTCCCTAGAAGTAAAGAGAGTAGAAACTTTAAGTTGACCACTAGGATCAGCATTCCATATCATCTCATCCTCATAAGTAGGATATAGAGAAAAAGAATTCAAACTTAATTGTATGTTATTGAAACCTTGATCAATATCAGTCAATTTCACCCAAGAATTGTTATGCCAATAATGACTCACTAAAATGCCATACATTTGCTTACATATGTCAACTTGAGCAGTATCTTAAAAGTCTTCTAGTAGATGATGATCCATTAACCAAACATCTTCCCAAAATCTCACCTTTTTCCCATTTCCAATTTTCCAAGAACAACCTTTCCAAGAGTATTCTTTGTCCCCTGAACTGCTCCCCATATCGCAGATGGATAAAGGACATCACAAGAAGAAAGGAAATCAGCAAAAGTATTAACATTGAAGAGGTACTTATGTTTCTATATAGTACTCCATTCTTTGTCATCATGATAAGTTCTCCATCCTTGTTTATCCAAAATAGATCTATTCATACTTCTTATTGTCCTGATTCCCAGTCCACCTTCTCTAATAGGCTTACAGACTTGGTCCCAAGCAATTACAGGCAATCCCTTTTTTTCCTCAATCCCAGTCCATAAAAAAATTCCTCTAAATTTTTTCAATATTATCTGCAAATTTAACTAGAATTATAAAAAGGCTCAAAGCATAAGTAGGTATACTTTGAAGACAAGTTTTGAGAAGAGTTAATTTACCTGCCTAACTTAAAACATTTCCTTTCCAGCCCACCAACTTCTTATTGAATTTATTTATGAGATCTTCCTAGAAGGAATCAAGGACTTTCAAACCTAAAGGTAGACCCAAATAGATTGAAGGCAAAGATCCTATAGAGCACCCAAGGATATTAGCAATTTTGTTATGTCTAGGATTAGGGGTGTTGATAAAAAACACAGCACTTTTATTCCAATTAATCAATTGACCTGAAGCTGAAGAATACAAATTTAGAGCTTGCTTCAGGTTTCTGGCTTCATTGACATCAGATTTAACCATAAAGATAGTATCAGCAATAAACTGACCATGAGAGAAAATGAGAGGTTGGGAAGAAGGCTGCAAACCTTTAATAACACCTTTTTGAACCAAATCCCCTATGTATCTCCCCAAAAAATTAGCCATAATAACAAAAGGAATGGGGGATAAAGGGTCTCTATGTCTCAGACCACGGGAAGGATTGGAAAAAAGGGAAGAACTACCATTGACCAAGACAACTATAGAAGAAGTTGAAATCAACTAATAAATAGCTCCAACAACCTTAAGGTCAAAACCAAAAGCATACAAAATTTTAGATAGGAATGCCCATTCAACTATATCGTAGGCCTTAGCCATGTCCACTTTCATAATAAACCATAAATTATTGGAATAGGACAAGGAATGAATATTCTCATGGGCTGAGATAATAGAATTAAGAATTGTCTACTTGGGATGAAGCCATTTTGTTGATCAGCAATAATTGAAGGAATCACCAGAAGTAATCTAGAAGTAAGGACTTTGGAAATAATCTTATAGAAAGAATTACAAATGCTGATCGGTCTAAACTGATATGAAGAATCAGCTCCAATCTTCTTGGGAATCAAACAGAGGAATGTGGAATTGATTTCCTTTAGCATTTTTTTTGCTCCAAAAAATTCCTTCACAACATCACAAACATCTTTTCCAACGAATTTCCATAATTTTTGGAAGAAAAACATGGGAAAACTATTTGAACCAGGTGCTTTGTCTCCTGCTAGAGAACAAACAGCTTTGAAAATTTCTTCATCTTTGGCAATAGAGCTTAACAATTTATTCTGTTCCTTCGAAACCAAAGGTGGAATCACTCTAAGAAAATCAACCTGGTGGTCCAGATTAATATTGGAATTAGTGGTCATTAAAGAAGAGAAAAAGGCAACCATTTCTTCCATAATGTCTTTATCCACAGTAATCTTTACATCCCCCTTTTTTAGATGTGAAATAGGAGTCTTAGCTCTGTGCTTGAGGGTAGATAGATGAAAGAATCTAGTATTTTTGTCTCCTTCACTCAACCATATCAATCTTGATCTTTGTCTCCAGTAGATTTCTTCTTTAGTAATGATGTCATGATATTGAGCCAACTTTTCATTTTCTTCTATAATAAGGTCAGGATTGTATCCTTCTGAATTTTATCCTGAATTTTTTGGATATCTTCCTTGATAGAAAATTTGTTCTCAAAAATATTACCAAAACAATTTTTGTTCCATATTTTAACTTCTTTTTTAACATTTTTGAGCTTAGAAGCTACTCTATAGAGAGCAGTACCTTCAATGTCTATATTCCACCATTCAGCCAGTTTGCTTTCAAACTATGGATGTTGCAACCACATCTTTTCAAATATAAAAGGAAAGTTTTTCTTGAAGTTTATCTTTGTAGCAGTAAAGATCAGAGGAAAGTGATCTGACCCAATTTTTTGACAAGCTTCCAACTTACAAATAAAATCTTTTGTCCAATCAGGAGAGATAAGAGCACGGTCAAGACAGGCCTAAATACATTCATTACCAACTCTCTTATTACTCCAAGTAAATTGGATTTCATGGAGATCCATATCCATTAAACCCTCCTTGTCAATGAAATCCATAAGATCCAGTCTACCTTCCAATTGACTCACATTTCCTCCCTTTTTCTCATGGTCATAGAGGGGAACATTAAAATCACCCATGATGATCCATCGACCAAGATAATCCTTAGTTCTTATATTGCACAGAGAATCCTAGACCTTTTTCCTAAGGTTCTTATTGTTGGGAGCATATATATTGACAATATACCAATCTTCCTTCTAATCAATGCTAGTAATTTTGGCTACCATTAGATATTTACTAGCAGTCAAAATGGTTCCCGAATAACAATTTCTCTTCCATAACATCAAAGTTCCCCCTGAAGAACCTTCTGAACTACTAGCATTTATTAGTAATTTTTATAGGATTTAATATGTTCAGCTTTCTCTTTATCCATCTTTGTTTCTTGCAATAAAATAAAATTTGGCTTCTGCTCTCTAACAAAATTCCTAACAACATCAAGTTTATGGATGCTATTCAACCCCCTAATATTCCAAGTTATAATTTTCATTACTATTTTTTAGGGGTAAAATCTAGAATGGTTGCTTGTCTTCCATCAGCAATATTCTGCATACTCTCTAATTCTCTGGTTTTCGTAGAGGATCTTCTTCCAAGTTTATTTGGGATACCAACATTTGGTTTCACGTTTGTTTACTGATCCACTCTACTTCCAAATTTTTTTGGGGTAGGATCATTTGGTTTCAACTTAACTTGTTGATCCACTTTACTGCTTCTTGTCTCTACCCCCTTAGAAACTATATTGGTCTTTTTTTCAGCATTTTTCCTTTGATTTGGTTTATGCTTTGAGTCTTTTCCTTCCTCCTTTAAAACTTCTAAGACAAGATCATTCCTAAAAGGAACAATGTCTTTACACTCAGTAATATCTGTTACCTCTAACAGAACTCTGGAGTCAGCCAGGATTTCCCCTTCCTCAAGAATCTCCTTCTCATTTAGTTCTCCCCATCGATCTTCCATCCTTTGACAAATAACAATTTGTTTCGTTAAATCTTCCAATTCTTCTATATTTTTTTCTGGCCTCACAGATTGAAACATAGATCCATTATCATCTTTTTTAGTGTTCTCTTTCTCAAGTTGTAGCACAGGTTTATTCGCCATAGATATATTCCTTTCCTTTTGACTATTCTCAAAATCTTTATCAGTGGCTTCATCTTGAGCTTTTGAATCCATGATCTCCTCCTTCTCTTTCAGGTGAGAAACTTTAGGTTTCCACACTTTCTTCTGAACTTTAGCCTTCATCACTTACTTTTCAGTTCTTGAATGATTCTTACTTTTATTAGGACAATTTTTAAACAAACGACCCTATTTTTTACAGGCATAGCAAGAATTTGGAAGATCTTCAAAAATAATTTCCTGTTTTTTCTTTCCAAGCTTGGAAATTAATTCCACCTTTTCAGGAAGATGATTTAGGTCTGCCACCTTAACATAAAGTCTGGCACTATGAAGTTTGGTTCTGGCAGCCGTAGCATTATCCAAAGCCACCAGTTCACCAAATGAACAAGAAATGCCTTTAAAAATATTTTCATGCCAAAATTCTAAAGGGAGGCCAAGGAGTCTAGCCCAAATTGGAGTGGTTAAGAAAAAAGTATCTGATAAATCCATATTTGGCTCCCATTTTTTAATAGTGAGAGAACTTTTTCCAAATGACCACGGGCCTCCATAGAGAACTAGATTCATATCTTCCTTACAGTTGAAAATAAATGAGAAAAATCCATTCAACATGGGAGCTATATCCACATCCCCTTTAATAACCCATTTTCATTTGACCATTTTCCTCAGAGAAACTAAATCTGGTCTAGCCCCTAAAAATTTTCCCGCAAGGGTGAAATCCATGGAAGACAAAAAATCAACTAAAGGATCCAAGATAAAGATTTGAAACTCACCTTTCTCCCAACAAGATTTAGCAGTCACCGGCAGAAAGGATGATTTACCATTAGGTTTTTTGCCAAAAAGAGAAGACCAAGTCCTTTGCTCTAAAAACCCTATCTTTGGCCCTTTAGAAAACTTTTCCTTATTGGTCTCGACAATAACCAAAGGGGTTTTATCCTTCTCGAAAACCAGCCCCGGTGCATGAACTGTAGAAGGGGAATCCAAGAGAGGGTCACAGACCCCACAACATGTAGGTTTATTAAATGTAAGACTATTTTCAATTACAGTTAAGATGGGTTTTGAAGGGACCCTGAAACCCTTATAGCCTCTTAGAAGACGTATTTTCAATAAAAATCATTATCAAACAAAATAGCTACTAAGAGAACAAGTAACAACACCTAAAAGTCTCATGAAAGAAAAATATTCAAAAGTTTAAAAAAATCATCAAAAGAACTAGTAGGAATGGGTAGCAACCTTAACAAGGACAAAACAACAAACTAGAACCGAACTTAAAACACAGAGAAAAAAAGACCAATAGACCCACAAGAACACAATAATCGATAAAGAAAAAACACCAAGCCAAATAATTTTTTTAAGAGGGACAACAAAGTCATTCTTGAGATCTTCTAGCCTCTGAAAGGCCTCATCCAACTGATCATGATCTTTGGATTCTTTGATATTAGTCTTCTTCATGTTCGATCTAGTGTGCTTTCCATGGCCAACACTAGTGCCGGTCGAGGAAGCAATATAATTGTTCAAGTTAATGATTCTCTGGTTATCAATCGTGGAGTGGAGATTTTTCAAATTAACTAGAGATGCTTTAAGTCCTTAATGGTTGTCCAAGAGGATAGTTAATTATCAACATTACCTCATTCCTTTCAATCATGTCAATGATCTTATGCACTCTAGAGTCAACCACCTCCACGATATTCTATAGCCTTGAGCCAACAAGTTTTTTTTTATTATGGTCTTCATGCCCTCTATTATGTTACCCTTTTTGTTGTCCTCCTTAGTTCCACCTCCATTCTACTCCTCTTGGTAGTAACCCTTGGACTCCTGCCTATTTTTCTCTAGATTTTAAACCTTTTAGAAATCTCTTTTATTTTCTAATTAAATCTTAATTTCTTTGTACACCCATTTATCAATTTAGGAATAAGTACATCTAGCTTTTACCATTTCTAGGATCCCCATGGTACTATCTTTGTTAACCTTGAGCTCCTCTGTGTCTAGCTACTCCGAAGTGTCCTTCCCCTTTGTATTATCTTCTTGAGGTCTATCCTTTTGGTTATCTCTATTTTTAGTGTCTTCATTCAAGGGAGTAGCAAAGTATAATCCACCAGAGGGGAAATTTTACCCTCATTTTCCACTTCAATATGAACACTAATATGCTTGAGATTTTTGTTATTGTGAGTGTTGGTTTTCTAAGTTTCCTCATTGTTCCTATTGTCCCTTCTGTCATACTACTACATTTTCCACTTCAGTATGAACACTAATATGTTTGAGATTTTTGTTATTGTCAATGTTGGTTTTCTCAGTTTCCTCATTGTTCCTATTGTCCCTTCCCTCACACTACTACATTTGAACCTATTTTTAGATGTTGAGGACACAATTTGTGAAATTGGTGTTTGTTTTTCAATTGCACCCTATCGTTGTCAGAATTATAACTACCTAGGTAAAGAATGTCATATTTTTTACAGTCATGGGGAATTCAAAAAGAAAAAGAAAAGACAAACACCAAATCATTTTCACAATCAATTGTGGGGAAAAGGCACTGTTCAAATGCAAGGTTTGAGCATGAAATTTCCATGCCAACGACTCAATATTGCAAGCCGACATATCATCAACATTACCTTGGTAAAGATGTGTATTGCCTCAAGTTTATGTGATTTGAAAATGAAATTGCTTTAAACCTGATTTATGTGATTTGAAAATAAAATTGTTTGAAATCTTATTTAGGTGATATAAATATGAAATTGCCTAGCTTGAAACTTGATTTTATTTCAAAATGAGATTTCTTGAAACTGCAAGAAATTTGTGCAAAAACAACATCAATTATTCCCTAAGAATATTGTAACCCTTGACACATTTGAGTAGCACAATTTGTGGCACCAATCTTTTCAATATGACTTCCTATCAGCACCAAGTTGCAACACAAATGAAATTCCTTGGCCCAACTATACAAGACGCTCATTCCCATGGCATTCATATATTCATTTAGCATCTGATGAACCTAATAATGGCTTTTTTGAATTCTATTTTGTGGGGTTTTAATTTATAAAGCTAGGTGGGATTTGATGAGAAATAGATGGGATTTTTTGAAGGCAGGTAAGAATATAAATAGCCATGAATGACCAAGCATTGAACAATGCAATTTCTTTCTATTCATGGATTTGATGTGGTGTTCTGACTATGGGCTCTTTGCTCTCTCCTCTATACATACACGCAAATCAATGATAAAGAGGAACTAGGGGGCTACATAATGGAAGCTTTTGTTGAGTTGGGGTAATGGAAGGGAAACTAAAAGCCATTAGATTTTGGATTTTTGTGTTATAACTTATGCTCCCATCTATTTTTTTTTCATTCATTCTTTCATTTATTTAGGATTCATGGGTGAATATATATTTTGTCTCATGATGTGCCCTTGTGATCTACGTCTCTACAGAGATCTTTTTTAGTCAAGAGGGAATAAAGGGAAAAGGAAAAGGAAAGGTCTTGTATACACAAAGTAGTACAAGTTTATTACATACAACCACATTAGTGGCCAATAGTAGGAGGAGGCTAGGTCAGTCTGTAGTAGTGGTAGTAGTAGTAATACTACTATTTATTCAATACTGTATTGTGTAGAGGTAGAGTATACTATGATTGTAAATAATAACTAGGCCTAGGCTTGTTCATGCCCATCATATGATCATGTAGCAAGCAATCCAAATAATCCTTTATCAATCTTAGCTATAGCCCCACAAACTCCTTTATGTTCCCATATGACCTAATTTTTCATTCACTTTCTACCATTACTCACAACACACATATTCACACACACACACATTCTCTCTCTTAGGCTCTTGAGATACATCAGAGGAGGAGATTTCAATAGAATGCCCCCCCCCCCCCCCCCCCCCCCCCCCCCCCCCCCGCTCTAGCCCACAAAACCAAAAACTCCCCTCCCCCTCCTTTAATGATAATTATATATACACATACTCTTCTGACACCAAGAAATCCTACCTATGGTGATGCTTTTCTTACACGTACACACTAGCCTGAGGCAATCTATTTTACACTAGCAATAGGCTTCATCATTATTCATCTTTGATATGTATCTCTCCACACATCCCATCATGTCCTATTTTCCCACCTCTTCTAACACTTGTATAAGGATTCAACACAACATCTCCCCATAACCCACATATCAGATTTTGCAAAAGGCTAAGTGGGAAACTAAAAATTTGGTTAGGGTTTCCTTAGCCTATATAGTGGAGGACAATTGAAACAATCCATTTATTTTCTTGTGTTTTTGTGAGTATATTGGGAAGATAATTTAAGAATGGAAGCTCTTAAATTTGGTTACATTCATGATAAGGGTGATGTACAATAGCCTCCTAGATTTAGGTTCCATCCCACCGATGAAGAGATCATAACACATTATCTCATGATAAAGGTTTTAGACAACAATTTCACATGAAGGGCCATTGTTGAAGTTCCATACTCATTGCATCATAAGGTGTTTGAAGATATTTTTAGTATCAATAAATCTTGGCCTTTTATTGAGAAGATGCAATTCCCATGTGAGAAAAATATTATCATCAGGGTTAAAGTGTGGTCATGTGTATATCTTATCAATAACTTACAAGTTTAGTATCTTTATTATTGATAGAAATATCAAAAACTAAAGTTGAACTAATGGTGCACCTTGTCAATATCATTATGTTTTCCTCTTGCATCAATTGTCTTCCTCTTGCATCATTGTGCTTATTTCCATATCAATATCCTTGTTAAGTTCTTGTAGAAATAATGGCTTATTGGCCAATGTGACCTCTCAAAGTGTACTTCTAAGTTGTTTTCATTTATGTCTGCAAAAAGTCCCTAAAATCTAATGTTTTCACATAAAAAAAATTGGAAATAAACTCTTTGCAATCAACTTGCCTTGCATCATCACTTATTTCATATTATGATTAGCCTATTATTATCATTATTTTCAATGTGGCATAGTGTAACCCAACTTCTAGTTAAGGGATTTGATCAGTTTCAACATTGAATCTTTAAAAACTTCTTGATCTTTAAATTCATCTTTTACCTGTTCTTAAGGTTGCAAATGGTATCATTGTGTTCTTCAGGTTCAGTTCAACGATATTCATAAATTTAGATATTCAAGTTAATGCAATTTTTTTTGTAGTACTTCATGATTCTCAAGTGGATTATTCAACAATGTTATCCTATTGTTTCATGATTTTCAATAATATCTGTGATTGCATTGTTGATATATGTTTGTGAGTGCGTAATTCTTCAATTTCTCAGTTTACTTGGTTTACAATTAGTTATTAAAAGCAAGATAGAATTATATCAAGGAAAGAATTGGTTTCTCGCAAATACACACTTATTCTACTAACTCGTCTTGACCAAAAATTGGTCTTATTCATCTTGGAACATGCCCTAATTGACATAACTCCTATTCTCAAATACAAAACCCTTTAAAACTCAATAATTCAACCTCCTTGATGCAATAGTAAACATTTTTTTCATAACCAATATTTCAAGGTCCATATATAACTAGGTCTAAGACAATTAGTGTACTTGTGGCATCAATTTTCTTGTAGTGCCTGCCCCTAGGTCGCATTTTTTGTTATCATTGTCAAACTCTAATAGACTAGTTTTATGTTGATGGTTAGTAACATTATTTTGAAATTATCAGATATTGTTTCAAATTCAGCTTATTATTTGATGAGATCACTTGGTACTCTATATTTCATGTGTGCATGATGATTATTATGTTATTTACAATTATTGATGATGATTAGTTAGATGGTTATTATCACATGTGTTTTCTTATGGATACTTACCCCATACTTGCATGTGTATGGTGTGTGTGTTTGTTTCTTATTATATGGCATTTCTGATGTCGTTAAGGAAGGGAGTCGTAGTCACCTGCTAGTCGAGATCTACACGATGCACCACTTCCTACCATTGTCTGTTTAGCTTAGCATATATATATATATATATATATATATATAGTATGTACATGCATGGATTTTATGTAGGTTGCAGGTACCGAGTATCAACTTCCCTGAATTGCCAAGATGAGCGTACCCTAACGCACTATCTCAATGGTAAGAGAAGGGAGATAAATTCTCAAGTCCAAATCCCAACCCTTTAAGCCATTTGTCCTAATTGAAAATTAGGACAAATATCTGAGTTGAGTACCTTCTGAATGTGTCAGATGACGTAATTTGTGATATTAGCCCTTTTGGTTTGATTTTGTATGTGTTTTGCTATAGTGGGTTTTTCGTATTTTATTTTATGAGTATTTGGTGTATTTTCTATTAATTAAGCCTAATTAAAAGATTTAATTAATGGTTTAATTTAATGAAAAATTAATATGGTATTTTAATATTAATTTTATATTAGGAAATTAATTAAATTAAATAATTAAATTTGAAGATAAAATTTATAATTTTAAAGTTGGAATGTGATAATATTTATTTAAGTTAATAAATATTTTAGCAATTAAAGTTTCGAAAATAAATTTAAAAGTGGAAAAGATATTAAAATTATTAAAAGATTATAGGTTGTTGGATGTGTGCATGTGATTAAAATATAAATATATTAAGATAAAACAAGTGGAGTTATCAAAGTGAGTGCATAAGATTTTTTTTTTTTAAAATAAGTTAAATTGGAAAGAGTAAAGTGAATATTAAATAAATTAATGTGCATTATTTAATATTTAGGAGTTTGCGAATTCTCGGGAGTTGTCATGTAGACAACACAGGAGTTTGCACTCTAATTATGCATGTGTTGTCTACATTTAGGAGTTAGCATATTATTTGAGCGCATGGTGTCTACAACATTCTAGACACCTCATCATGTTCATCTTTTTATCATGAAAGTTATGTGCTTGGTTGTCATGCTTATCTTCTAGTTCTTTCTATACACATTCTAGATGCATCTTAGAGGCCTTTATATAGAGGCTCTCCTAGTGTATATGGGAAGCGGAGAGGCATTCGAGAACCTCATATGCTTCTACATACTCATATGCTTCTACAAGCTCATATTCTTTGACATGCTCCTATGCTTCTATGTCCTCATATGCTTTTACAAGCACTCTTAGTCACTCGAGGCAGTTGGTTCAGATCTTGGAGGATTTGCAAATGTTGGAAAAGGAAGGGATTTTTTTTCTATGGACTTTTGAGGCATGGCAAATTAGCATCAGTATCTAGGTGCACTCGTGATTTTCGCATATTTCCTTTTTGCACGCTTTCTATTCCTGTCTTCATCGTGTCTGCTAGATGACTGCTTTGATAATTCTTGTGATGAATGTTTAATTCAGATTTGCATGTTGATTCTCTCCTTGTGCGAAGAAATCAATAGATAGCTCAAGTAGGATAAACACTAGTTCCAATTAGGAAAGAAATTAGTTTTAAATCGGGTTTGGGTTCGAATTGTAATAGAATCGAGGATTTGATTAGACAAGGGTTTTATTTTAATGAAGAATTCTAAATTAAAATTTATAGGCAAACCTATTAGATAGATTAATGGGTGAATTTAGAGAACAATTACCTTTTAAGTGAGATTTTTAATTCATCGAAATGGAAAGCCCTTCTTGTGTTGAATTAAATATATGTTCTCTTTTTATTTATATACATATAAAATCTGCATATATATATGTATATATGCTTGATAAACTGCGTGTATATATATATATATACATATATATATATATATATATGTATATATATATATGTATATGTATATATATATATGTATATATATATATGTATATATATATATATACATATATATGTATATATATATATATATATATGTACATACATATATATATATGTATATACATATATATATATATGTATATACATATATATATATGTATATACATATATATATACATATATACATATATGTATATACTTGTTTAAAATCGCAATAGAGATTTATATAAATAAAATTTTGAATCGCATGAAAACGTTTAAATGTTATTTAAATATGCATTTTTAAAAAAATATATATAATATAAAATGTTGGGGGGGGTGGGGGTCTCACCCCACCCGACCCCTTTTCCTTACCTTCATCGTCGGTGCTTCCGTCAACGGCACTACGCAATTGCAGTGTACCTCTGACGCGATAGGGCCGCACCACTTATAAAAGCTCGGCAGCGATTTTAAATCGCTTTCCATGGAGATATTTTGTTTATTAATTTTAAATGATATAAATTTTATTTATCATTTATATTTAATAATTGATATTTATTAAATATTATTTGTTATTTCATAAATATTATATATCAATGTTAATGTAGATTTAGTAATAAGATCTTTAACATAACTTATTATTAATAGTATATTTTTAAATTATTAATTTTAATATTATTGGATTTGGAGTATAGTTGATTTTTAATTATTAATCAACTATTCAGTTGTTAATGTAGTGATTAAGTTATGCGATAGAGCCCTAGTTGAAATGATTATCGATAATACAAATTTGTTAAGGAAATATTAGTATTCATTGAAAAGAATGATGAATGTGGTCATTATAGTTTTATTAATAAGATTCCCAATATGACTTGTTATTAAATATTAATAAGTCATTATTGAACTTTAACTTGATAATTATGACTAGTTATTAATTGGGTCGTTGATATGGATATGTAATTATTAATTAAATTAACTAATTAGAGTTAATTAGAGTTAATTAGATTTAATTAATAATTAAGTTATGTAATAGAGTTTTAATTGATATGCTAATATCGATTCTTTTAATGAAGTTGTAAAGTATTTACATCGAAGTTGATAAGTCTTATTCTAATGACTTGAATAATGACTTTAGATATTTTAATGGTTATTAGTGATGATTTAATTATTATAATGATTAAATTAAGAGATCTAAATTTTAGTAATATTTAGTTGAGTTTTAATTAAGAACTATTAGAATGATATAGAGTCATGGATTGTGTACGTTATTAATTAATTGAATTATATGATTTAATTAAGATTAATTAATAAATCATGGCATTAAAGTAAGACTAGTTAATTTTGTTGTTATAATCTTCTTACTTGAAGATTGATAACTGGCTTTCTTATAATTTAAAAGAATATGATCCTTTGGTTTTGCTTGGAGAAGTTGAATTAATGATAAGGAAGAGTTATTCAATTAGTAACATTGTTCTTAGCAAAATAAAGCAAATGATTTTATTAAGTGTCAAATGATTTAATGAGTAAATATTTATCATTCAGTTATTCTTAGAATGTAATTTTAAATAATGGAAGGATAATGTTATCGATGGAACAAACGGGTTGACTTGTAGGTCAAACGATAGATCTTATATACTTGAAGTATACTTGCAAACAGAAACTAAAACCTCCACACTTAATTCGACTATGTTAATTTAGCAAACCAAAAACATGTGCTTGCATTGTGTCTTCTCTATGCTTCTTGTTTTGGGTTTTTGGGTTGACTAGTGTTGACCAGTTATAGGACATCTAGCAGAGGCTCGGGGGTTATGAGATGTGATGGCATGTTCATGTTATTTGGTCTCGATTCCTTATAAACCCAACCATGGTAATGAGATGGCATGCTCTATGAGATGTTTGTATTTACTAATTGTTATTGCTCATCAGTCTTCTTGAGTGAAGTTAAGTTATATGTATCTGAGACACTTGACTTAACCATTTTTGAGTCATCGATCAGTTATCCTTGGATTACTTTCCAATTTCCATGATGGGACTGAAATGTTGATTTATTTCTTGATGATGTCATGTTGTGACATGTTTTGACTCAACAATTTTGGAGTCTTCGATCAGTATGATTTTGAGATATATTTTGGTTATTGAGAACCAATGGATACTTTTGATTATCAGTGATATCTTCAGTTGCCAATTGAGAACTGTTGTGGTCATGATTATCTATGGATGCTTTTCATGTGCTCATGGAGATTTAATGCTCTTATTATGGATTATTCTTTTGGTATTTTTCCAGTCGCTTGTATAGGACTGTGATGATTTTGTGATTTATGATTCCATGAGCCTAGGGTAGGTTATATGCTTGTAGTGTCGGGAAGTGGCTTGCAATGGGGGTCGAGGCCCTAAGTGGCTGCCAAGGTAACTCATTGTAAGTTGTTTTAATAAGTGAAAACATTTACACTAAATGGGGATTAAATGAACCTAATAAGATAATTGTATGTTCTCGCCCATACCTCGAGTGCTAGTACAGACTAGGATGGGAGTAGAGAGAACGCTTGGTTGTGACCTTGCATTTCGTAACATTCCTCGTCAGTATGATAGGATACTAGTGGCCACACAGAGATCACTAGGGGGCCAAGGTCTATTGAGAGATTGCTAGGGTAACTCTAGTGTGATCCGTGCGATGACACTTTCCCGCTTGCATAGTAGGTTTCCTACATGTCTTTGTGTGCCTCTGGGATTAGATGTCATTTTGTGATTGGAACATTTGAGTTAGTATACTTTTAGGATTCCTAGACTTAGAGAGTATTTATGATATGTGATTTTGATAACCTATTTGGGACTTGAGATTATCTCCTCAGCGCGGTGGGAGTGGACCATTTAGGTTCCACGTGGTCAGGTGGTAGTGCTTTTTCACTCTTACCATTTGAGATCCGTGTGAGACACCATGGCCGATGCATTCTTTGTTGGCATTTACCTTCATGGATTATGATGGTGGACATGTATCCTTACATTGATGATTTGCATATGTTAGATGATGTTATCTTATGCTTTACTTTGCATGTTAGTTTACTTTCTGCATATGATGTAGTATGATTTAGGAGTGACATTTCTACTATGTCAATATCGATGATCTCTTCGATGATTTGGAATGTTACGCACGGAGGGATGGCTAGGACCCATGATGGTCTAATGATGCTATTTACAGTTGGGAGGAACTGTGCACTTAGTTAATTATGTTTGATGATTTATGTTTATATCTTCTATGATGATGTATCATGTATGATATGTGGTTTCATTTATGTTATTGCATCATGGATTAGAATAGGATGATGTACTTTATTTACACAGATGGATATTCTTTTAAGCCTTTCATACCCTATGGCATGTACAGTGGATGATCGAGCAATCGGAAATTTAATTTAAGTACATTGGACTTTTCATTATTATTTTATGTGGATGTAGTATTAGATGGATTCATTAATAGTTATGTTAGATGTGATTCAACATTAAGGGATCCTTAAGAATGTAACCTGTTATGTATATTATGTTTGCTTTTTGCTATTGCTTCCATATAAGTTGTAAATGGTTTTAACTTTCATGTTCAAAAACAAATTAAAATTAAAAATGCTACCAAACTTAGTGAAACTTTAGGTTAATTCTTTGGATCCCTTGGCAGGGCATTACATTTCTTAGTTTGTGATAGTTATAGATCGAAGATTTGATAGCTCAATTTTATTTTTCTATGGCCTGTCAAATCAAGTCAAATACTATAAGTGAATAATAATGTAGGAAGAAACTTGCTAGATTCTGGTCTAGCTTAAAATGAAGAGGTGATGGAAAATGTTAAAACTTACTAGATTATGGTCTAACTTGAAAAAAATACAAGGGCCTAAAGATTAGAAGAGTTAACATCAAAACAAGTAAGAGATATTGTAGCGACCATTGTCACATTGTAGTATACATGTCATGTAATTTTTACGTAACATAAGATACTAGAATTACATATGTTCCCTTTCCAAAGAATCCCTCACAATCTCATGGATTGACATGTGGAAGTCAATACACCCCGTAGAGATAGTTTATTTAATAGAGTTCTGAATAGTAAGATTAATGTCTTGTAAGATCTCTCTCTCTCTCTCTCTCTCTCTCTCTCTCTCTCTCTCTCTCTCTCTCTCTCTCTCGTGCAAGTACTAGAAAATAGCTATTTGTCATATGTGTCTTTCTCGAGTGAGGGAAATATTGGAGTAGATAAGATAAATCTTTGAATGTCCAACAAAAGACCACCAAGGGTCTAAGGGACTGAAAGCATACAAGCAAGGAAGAAGTGGACTACAAGACACCAAATGGTGTATGGGAAAGAGCAAGTGAGATCAAAATAAATAAAACACCAAAGGGGCCAACAAGGAGGCAAGAACTAGGGCCCCATCATCCACTGAAATAACTCCAACATTGCATGAGATGAATCTGGGCATGAAGGACCTCTGGTCTGCCATTTTGATATGTCGAAGTGGTGTCATTGAGGAGTGAGAGTAGTAAACTTAGTCTGGGGTCTCACAGATTGAGAGTGGCCAGCCACCAGGGTATTGCTGGTGCTAGAGCTCTACTGCACCCCCCCTCGTCAGAGATAAGGAGGAGAAGAAGAAGGTGTTGATGAGGGGTTGATCCATGACCTTTTGGGGGGTCAAGCACTGCAAAGTGGAGTCCCAGACCTGCATCACCTCCCTAAGATAGAGTGTCAGGCATCTTTGATCAGTATACATGAAGAAAGTTGTGAGGGAACTACACTCTCCGAATAGGTAGTAGAACCTTCCTCTGATCTCACAGTATGATGGGCAACAGAAGATGAAATGTCTCTGTCTCAACCTCTGACAAGGAGCATAAATGATAGATTTGGTCCTCTTTTCTCATATGATGATCAATCTACATTCATAACTGATGGGAGATGACTCTGAAAGATCCAAGGGAGATGCATAAGGCATGGCACCAACGTCGTGATAAGTAGCAAGGTCGTATAATAAACCCATCAGTGATAACCAAGAAGTGGTCAGCATAAAAGGCCATCTTAGGACATAACTCCTAGCCAGAATACTCCAAGTCATGATGATGTACTTTCTATAAATATTTGTCCTGAAATGCCCATTCAACTCCTATGGTGATGGGAGGAGATGGGCAAGAGCATCCAACGATAACTGGAAGGTAGGGAGGTGGTCACTATTAATCCCAATAGACCTCAACAAAGAGGTCACTTGAGCATACCAACATTGACCCCTAGGGGAGGGATCTGAGGCGGCAATGACAACAGAGGAGCAATAGGTCAAGTAAGAATATTGGCGAGGACCAGCCGCTGAGTCTAGAAAGCCACGAAGATGGTGAAGAAACCAAACCAAATAAAAAATGGCACTAAGTTTGAAATAATGAGCTTCGAATTTTTCCACAATAATGTCATGGAAATGAATTTATGGAATTCGATAATGCCTGTGATAAGAAAAGTCTGAACACACTCAATGGAGACCTAGTCATAGTCAAGAAGACATGTCAGTCTAACCAAGGAGTCCAGAAGGGACAACTTGGACATTATGTCCTGGAAGTGGTGTTTGAAGCATTGTCTCTATCTAGCATAGCAAGGGAGCACATCCCCTTGTTAACTTTGGGCTAGATGGCTAGTCTCATACTGAAGCGATGTCCTAAAGATTGACACCGAGATATTTGTATGAAGAGGCAATCTCAATCTCATGTCCCTAAAAATAAAAGTGTAGATCAAAGCTCTTCAAACGGTTGAATACCATAACACGAGTCTTGCCCAAGTTCATAGTCAACTATCATAAGTCACAGAAGGATCTCAGGCTGTCAAGGAGCCTCTAAAGACTTTTAGAAGAGGATGCTAAAAGAGCCATAGCATTAGCATATAGGAGAATGGAGATCAATACCTAGTGCAAGTAGAAACCATCAGCTTAGAGCAAAGACTCTTGGAGGAAGGTCTCAAGCTTATCAATATAAATGCTAAACAGTGTGGGGGAAAGAGGGAAGCCATGTTTCACCCCAATAGTGCTCTAGATAGGATCTGAGAAACCATCAGGGGTCCTGAATCTACCCAAAATTTTCTCATATAACCTCATAATAGTTTTCAATAAGATCTCTGAAATCCTGATGTCTCTGAGCTGCTAGAAAAGAGCCCCCCGTAGGATGGAGTCAAAGGCCTTACAAAAGTCTACGAAACAACAGTAGACTTTCATAGAGCAATGTCAAGCCTCCTCAATAATAGCATGTAATGTCATGATGTGGTCCATGGTCTGGTAACCTACATGTAACCTCGTCTAGCCTCTAGCCCTATAATCTCTCCTATCGAGCTCTCTAGTAAGAGTAGTGTTCAGTTTTGTGGCATAAAACTTGGTAAAGGTGTGTCCAATCATGATAGTCATGTAGTTGTCGAGGTCTGAAGTCAGCTTAGACTTGTGGATCGGGTAGATAACATGTCTCGACTAGGAGTCGAGGAAGCCAATGTAGACCACTTTGATAAAGAGTGTGAGAAGAAAGGAGCACAAAAATAAGGCGTCGAGCTTGAGGAGCTCTTCCTGCAAACCCTCCTCATCGAGTGTCGTACTGCATCTCATGTATCTAAATGTTGGAGGGGGTAAAGAGATGGCGAAAATGGGGAGGTAGGGTGAGGTGAAGGGGGGTTAGCCTAGGATTTCATACAAAGTGGAGGCATGTGCAGTGAAGGAGATGAAATTGAAGGAGGAGAGCAAGGTGGTAGGACAAGCGAATAAAGTGCACCAGAATAGCTTGAATCCTAAGAAAGCGTGGGACACAAGGAGTGGCACTAAGAGTTAATGAACAACCATTTATTGGAGTAAAGAAAATGGTGGTAAGTGGGACAAAGGCTAGTAAAATTAATGAAGAAAATCTTAAAGGTCGAACACAAGTGGCAATGATAAGACTTCTAGTAATCATCGAACCATTGGTTCATAGTTCATGTAATATGTCACTTGGAGTGACAAAAAGGATGATGGAGGATGGAAAGGAGAGTGAACTCCCATATCAAAACTGTCACCAAGTCAAACATAGTGATAACTTGGTCGATCTCGAAGAAGCTACTAAAGGGAAGAAGTTGCGTGAGATGGAAGGTGAAGAGGGCAGGGTCACTCTCAAGGAAGTGAAAGTGGGTAGGGGAGCGGGTAGGGGCAATAAAAGGGTAGGGAAGGGGAAGCGGTGGGGGGGGATGAAGCTAAGGGGGAGGGGAGAAGCTAAGTGAAAGGCTAAGGAGAGCATGATTGGCCAAGGGATGGCAAGAGATGGAGAAGTGGTGAACTGAGTGAATGTAGGGAGTTGAAGCAAGAGCATAGTCTACAATGGTCGCACCACCAGAGTGTGGCTAGCAAGTGAAGAGCTCAGAACTAGGGAAGCATGAGAGGTCATTCAAAATCAACATGTCAGAGGACTTGCACATCTGGAGCAGGTGGAGCCCATAACTAGATAGAAGCCCACCACTATCTTCAAAGGTGCGCCGGAGCCCAAGGCTGATCGAATCAACCTCCAAAGTGCAAGACCAATCTGAATTATGGTCATGTAAAGGTGTTTGCAAGTCTCTTTTCTGGGCGTTAAATTCTTCTAAAATAATAATGTCAACCCTATCCACAAACATGGAAATGTACTCATGTAAGTCTGAGAAAGGGTCTCCATCCTCTGCACTATGAATAGCATACTCAGAAGAGGTGGGAGAGAAGTAGCAAAAAGTGATGAAGATATCTCTCTAACGATGTCTAGTGTGACTGGTGATGCAAGGATGGTGTGAGCAACTAAGGCCAATTGACACACTCAACTATCCAAACCACCTTGCAAGAGTTAACACAACGGAAGAAAACACAAAAGAGAACAGCACCATAGATAGAGAGGACAATATTCTTTATTGATTCATGAAAATATGATCATACATGCCCAGCTGTAAGGCCTTTTGGGTTATGGCCAAATACAAAATACATTGAAGATCTAAGATCCAATCGCAAATTTGCACTTTCCAGTTCTATTCCACCTAAGAATCCTCTACAAAATTATTATGCTCAAGAATCTGCCCAAGATCCCCTACTTATACCAATCTAAGCCACAAGTCGGCTCAAAATGCTAAAAACTAAATAAACCCAACATTAAATACTTGAAGAGCCACAAGTCAACCTGTAATAGAAATTAAATATCTGAAACTTGATATCCAAGCAAAGTCGTGATATCTCATAACTCTGATTGATTTAGAACTTGTGCTTCAAAAAAAAGGTAGTAATTTAGGTCCTCTACAACCTCTTAAGCTTGCTAAGGCTGATTCATTAAGGATATCTTCAGATTCATCTTGGGAGTCACACATAGAAACCCATCGCGCAAACTGCCAGAAATCGATACTCGA
Organism: Cupressus sempervirens; assembly: GCA_028749045.1. Classification (NCBI taxonomy): domain Eukaryota; kingdom Viridiplantae; phylum Streptophyta; class Pinopsida; order Cupressales; family Cupressaceae; genus Cupressus; species Cupressus sempervirens. The sequence continues at coordinate 540,564,995 of CM053785.1, forward strand.
AGAGAATTTCTATATCTCTCAACTTATAATGAATTAGGACTTGTGACCTTAACCAACGATAGTAATCTAGGCCCTCTTCAATCTTTGAACTCCACATCCCTTAACTCATTGCAAAAAATTTGTTACATAGCTTGCAATAGGCACCCAGAAATTAGAAAACACAATTCCAGCAGTAGGGTAAAAATAGCTCAAAATTGAAAACATGTAGGATAGCCATGCAACCCAGGATGCTCATGCATCAACTGGTATGTCTGATTTGGATCCAAAGGAACTTGGTATGGATATTATTATAGATCATCATCTCTAATAAAATAAGCCACGCCTCTAGAACCTCGAACCCCACCAGAACTACTAACCTCCTCTCTGCATATGGATAACTAGTGATAGCCTACAAACCCTGAAAGGGGATGATACAGACTCTCATGAGTCTTTGTGATGATAAGGATGTCTGCTAAGCCAACTGCATCATAAAATAGGTAAACTAGGGGCCATAGTGAACCATTGCCATTCCAACAGTTAATAAGAATAGAATCATAGGAGGACCCACTCTTGTCATACTATTGGTATGCATGTCATTTGGTCTTGTCAGTCTATCTCAATGCCCAACCACTAGGGGGGAATCACGGATAACTACCTTGAGATTCTAAATCACAACCCACTTTTTGCTATTCCTAGCCTCAATGACTAGGCCCCTCGAGAGTTTCAGCTCTGCCGCCTATGATTTAGTGAGATCTTCATCCAAATAAGTTTTGGTAGGAAGAGAGAATACCATCTTCTTTTCTCTAAGGGCCCGTATCCTGTCTAAGAGGGAGGTGAAACCAAAGAAAGAGGGTGTCATCTAAGCCTAGCCAACATCTGTCTAGTGAAATATCTTAAATGCCAAGCCGGTCTACAAGGAAAGAATGTCCAGTAGCAAGAGGGTCAAAAATGGAAGGGAGACCATGGACCCACAAGTTTAGTTCCCAAGCACGTCTCATATGCTCCTCATCTATCTTCCCATGGACCAACTTCTCAACTCCTAAGACAGGTGTTGCAGTAGTAGTGTTACACAAGGTAGCCCAAGTTTTTACCTTGTGTTTAGTTTTAGATATGAGTGATGAGTGTTTATCAACAATTTTGTTCTCTCTCTCCTTAATAGTTGTGAGGTCTACGATTGTAGTGTTCAAAGTTGCTAAGAGAATATCAATGAAAATTGTATTAGAGGCTGACAACTAATTAAGTTCTAGGATTAATTTTGAGAGAGACTCCACCATGTCTTTAAGTTGTAGGTCTGATTTAACCTGAGATACTAGTGTAAGAACCCATTTTTTTAATTTGTGAGAGAGGTTAGATATAGTGAACATTGTATCTTTCAATGTTGTATTATCTTTCTCAATTATTTCAAGATGGTCTCACAATCTGCTACCATGGAATTGGATCGGGTGGAGGAGTCACTCTATCAAATAGTTGAGTGATACATGTATCATGGTCCTTCTCCAATACGCCAAATGTGTTCTCAGACAAAGTGTGAAGCACAATGATTGGAGAATACAGGTTATAGAGGGTGTAGAGGATAACATAGAAGGTTAACAAGAAGTTCCAAGATATTGTGGGTATATTGCTTGTAGAGGTATTTTATCAAACACTTGGTCTGTGCCCTACAATGCAATTGGTGGCACCTCTCACAATCACCAATCAGACATACACTGCCAATTGATTCTCTTGTAATACGAATAAAGACCAAAAAAAAAAAAAAAAAATCTTCCCTTAGTCTCTGTCAAACCCGTCAGCATGCATTGATGCACAGAGGCTAGCCCGTAACCATTGTCCATCCTATGCGTTATGAGGGACCACAACCAATAGACTTAGCCCATGGTAGAACAGAAGAGAAGAGTCTAAAGGAGGGAGCAATTGGCAGCCAGGTCACAAAAAGGAACCTAACCCACCAAGAGACACACGCCGACACAAGACATGGAACACGATGCAAGAAAAGCCCACAACACATGGTGCGAAAACACAGCCCCAGTCACCAGCACAATGGAGATGTCATTATCAGGAACTTGGCTTAAGATAAATGCAGGGGCTCAGGAACATGATGCTCAGTAAAATAACATGGTACAGGGGCTCTATCCACACACAACAATAATTCTAACTACTTCTACATTCAATAAGGTCTCTAATCAAGAGATCAACTAGAAGCCAAAAGATCGAAAGGAAATTCAATAAAAACATGATTTTTTTCCTTTCTCAAGGGAGGTCATGTTATTATGATGATGAGACCAAAGGTAAATTTGAGGTGCTCTTTAGGTACCTACATCTATAGAAGCAATGGGCACCCAAGGAACTTCATCCAATAAACATAATTTTTTGTGTTAACAAGAGGGTATATCGCATTGCACCAGCATCATTGCATAGTTTGGGCCTATTTTCCATGGATGACATAAAGGTTTCTTACAAAAAAACTGTCAAATTGATGGAGTATGTCAGACCTTATTACAATTACAAAATTTAGGTGCAAATTGTTCAACATAAAAAGAGTATGTGTAGGTATAGACTCTTTGTAAATTATATACAACAAAAAGCCAATGATCAAAGTAAAACATTGGATAAATATATTAATGGAAGGCCAAAGCCAATAGGTAATATAATAGGTTCTATAAATAGTATGTAACCTAGGTAAACTCTTAAGCAACCCAATTCCATATTTGAGGTGTGCGAGGGAAATCGTGTATTTGTATGTGTAGGGGAAGAGCTTCTCATCGATTAAATTTTGAATTGAATAGATACAAAGAAGGCTACTATATTTGGGGTGTTACATAATATGCACCATTTAAACCAACCTCCAAATAATGACTCCAACATAAAATCTTATTATTAAGTTTTTGGTAAACGTTTTTTATATTTGATGTTTGTGGAACAGAAACAACAAGGCACCGATTGAGATATTGATATCCCCATATCTTCTTCCCAATAGGTAAACCTCATTGTAATTATTCAAATTCGAGAAAATCAAAATGTTATTTTATTATGTTCTTTTCTTAAGTGCATTAGAGTAAGTTTGATAGTGTTAATAATATTATTGTCACATACGGATGACCGCAAAAAAGGAAAGGAACCTGTGCCATTCCTTGAGGAGAGCTCGAATGAGGAATATGATGCTATTATCCTAGAATCCACTGACCCGTTCGTCATGATCAAAAAAAAAATCAAGGATATTAACTTCTTAAGTTATCAAAAATACACCCTTGAACTTCTTGGATAGATGAGAGGGTGAAAAAATTGTCGGCCCAAGAAAATGCTTTAAGAGTAAGTAGTAATAAAATATTTAATTATAAAAAACTCAATAACAGTTTATTTTTTATACTCTTTTATGATATTAACTAAAATATGGGCATGTTATTTTTATAGGGTTTTTTGCATAATCATGAGCCTTCTCACCTTGATGAGGGTATTTTAGGTGGTATAGGTGATGCTCATATTCTATCCTGCACTTGGACATTCTATTCATAGTATCCTCATGTTGCTTCATCCATTGCTCCTAGGTCATGTAAATGATACTATGTGAATATCATCTTCGAAAAGGCCACACACATGTGGATAGCCCGTTGCAATGTTGGCAACACAGAGTGCACAACATTTTGGTGTGTAGGTCTCTCTTTTGTTATGTGTTTATTTTCATTTAAGTGTTCTTTCTAGGGGGGTATTTCATAATGCATTCATTTTTTGTAGTGGGAGATGCAACACATGAGGAGGGTGCAGTAGACTTTCTTGGAGGTTCTCATGTTGTTAGTACGAAATTAGTGAAGGATTATGAATTAATCATGAGCAATACAAAAATGATTCCCTTAAAGATACCAAAGGCTGCAGGTACTTCAAATTTTTATTCTACAGTACAATTGTAATTTACTTATTGGTCACTATATTTCGACTAATAATCCTTTGAATTTTCGGTAGGCATAATCTTTTTTATAAATATATTCATGACAGCACATTAGCGATATCCAAGCCCACAATATGTAAAAGGTGGAACATCATATGTGAACTAATCCTAAACCACTATTTTTTATTTCATATCATTATTGGGATAGTTTTTCTTTGGTCCAATTCTTGAACTATATTAAAGGTAGCTTCACTTTATTTCTAAATTCAACATGTTTGCTTTTGCTTAAAATGTGGAATGAGCAATGTCCAAACAAAAACTGAGATCTCATAGATCATATGAAAAAAAAATTTAGGGATCACATATTTGATGAAGCCAAGCTCCTTGAGAGAGTTGGGTTATATCTTAAACTTCTGAGGAACCAATACAGATCCAATTTAGCGAATAACCCAAAGTGCGAGCATCTCCCCTAATTTACAGTTGATGAGTGGAAGAACTTGAATTTGGATGAGGAAAAACTGAGGAAAAGAGGACACACACCACCAAACGAAAACCAAAGGTATGTGATGCTATTAAGAATGTATTTATTTACTAAGTAATCTTTATATTTATATAATCTAAACATATTTCATTTTTTTCATAGATTAGCTGACATGTCAAAAGCAACAAAGGCAAGACTAGAAAAGTATGAGCGACACAAGCTCAGGTCTAGTGGTTATTTGAAACTTGTTGTACGAGGTGTAAGTATTAGTAAATGAAATATCATAGCAAAGTATTTATAAATTGCAAACACATTTATTTTGATGAAACAATGTAAGAAAAATTCATGATGTTGGCAAAAATGCAGGGCTCTGAGTTCAACCAACCACTCATAGATGAGTTCAAGAAAATTGCCTACAAGGAAGGCTATGCAATCATGGTTGAATGGCTTCGAGAAGCAAGTAGGAAAATTGGCTCTATTATGGGATCTAGCACACAAGTAAAAAATCTAAATGATTTGTTCTATTGAATACTTTACCAATAGTTTATTTAATGTTATGTTACAATATTAACTGACTATATTTGTTTTAAATAAGCAATTAATGATAACAATGCACATGACATTGGAATGCAGATGATGTTTCTAGAGCACAATTCGCAAGTGGTTAAGTTCCCAATTTGGATTCGGACTACATGTAATCATTTTCTATTAATTTTTTTATGTAGTTATTAATACAATTAATCATCTTTAATTGAAACTGGTATAGTAATTAATTTAACCTTTTTTGTTAGTATTTTAGAGCATGTAGCCAATGTTGAACAAGTGGAGCATGACCTACCTACAAGTGAAGTTCCTCCACCAGGTAAACATGACCACTATTATTCCTTTAAACAAATTTAATTGCAATTCATTTTTTAATTAATCTAACCTTTTATATTTCAACTTCAGAGGGATTTCAACAAGTTGAGGTCAAAGGGAGAGAAAATGATGTGGAAGATGGTGTTAACCCCTTAGGTAAAGAGCAACAAAGTTATGTTTCGTAAATTATTCAAACACTTGTAACAATAATGAAAATATCTCATCAATTTAAACTATTTAGTTCTTATTAACCCAGTTTACAAGAGCGGCCTCGTCCTCGCACTAGACTTAAAATGAGGACAATAGAAGAGGAACATGATGAAAAAAAAAATGAACCACTTGTTGCTTTCAATAATATTAGAACGAAGAAACCAAAAAAATTATTGTTTTAATGTGCTTTATTTGACAATGATTGACCCTTTTATGTGCTAATGAATGTTCATGAATGATACGTGCTAATGAATATTGGTGAATGTTGCATGTTTGTGAATGTTAATGAATTTTGTGTTAATGGGTTTCATGTGTTAATGAATGAATGTTATATTTGATCAATGATGAAAGAATGAAATAATGTCAGACGTTAGCTTTAAACATTATGAGATTATTTCATGGATGCTCATTATTTTTTTTGCTTCATGTGATAATGAATGAATGTTATATTTAATAAATAGATGAAAGAATGAAAGAATTTTAGATGTTAACAGGGAATTCCTCTTACGATTATGGGTACCTTCAATTTGACCTCCTTGACAAATTTACAAGGGCTTTTCCAACATTGTGTTGGTTAACAATTTGTCTTCCTTGATATTTTGGTTTATACCTTGATTCTTGACTTGCCCAATGGCTTAAGGAAAACAAAGATGTTAACAACAGAATGGGTTAGTGTAGTAATCTATCAAAGACCTCTGAATTGAAAGGTACAACTCCCTTATGAGTGCAAGATATGCAATGAATTTTTCTTTTGGGTTTTGAGGGTATGCTCTTAACTAGAGAGCAGAAGAGGTAAAAACCAAGTTGTTCAACACTTTGAACAACCTAGGAAAATAAGGGGGATAACTCACAAAATGCAATCTACTCAGACTAACAATGCAGAGAAATGGAAAAATACAAAACTAACTACAACAATGGAAAGAGAGGAAGAGATAATGAAACAAGTAATTCCTGGATTATGCAGTTAGCTAATGTTTTGATAATACCTGAATTGTCTATCCTTCAGCTACTCCACACATCAATTTTTGGCTTCCTTATGCAATGAACTAAACTAAATACGCAGACCATAGTGAACGATAAAGAGAACAAAAGACATGATTATGCTAAAGAGAGAGTGACATACAATCTATTGAATGAAGGAAGTAAACCAAGTTCATTCACTTTCATTCAACTTTCAAATTTAACACATTCATTCCATATACTCCATTCTAAACTAAATGAACAACAAAACTTAAATGAACTCACAGTCACACACAGTAGCCCCAGCTACAGGGGTTTTCCCAAAGTAAATTTTGCTAATCCTATTAACTACATCAAAGATTACATTTATAGGCCTTCTCAAAATGGCCAGTTACATTGGATGATTTCCTTTGCAAAGAATCTCTGAATAGAAAGACTAAAAATAGGACAAGCTTGAATCATTGTCCATTGCAAAGATTAGCAAAATTCCAAGAATGGCTAAAATTAGAAAAGAGAAGAAGAACAATAGATGTCTGGAAAAGCATCAGAAAATTGTGTCTTCTTAGAAGTAATTGACTTAGCTCTATAAGCTTTCATGGCTCCAGTTATTTTATCCAGATTCTAGCTCTTCAACACCTGGAATGGGGATATTGTCAACCTGAATCATCCAGTAGTCATGCATTTTTGTCAATTCATCAATTTTGGCCACCCTTGATTGGAACTTCTCCATTTCTCTCCTTGTGACTACATCTGTTGCTAAGGGTTCTTGGATCTTGGTCACTTGGAAGTTGATGGGGTCAATGGCTTCATCGACAAATACTAGGAACTTGGACTTCATTCTCTCAATGTCCACAAGTTTTCCATTAGTTGACACAAAGAAATCTATGTGCAAGATCTTCAAATACTAAAACAACCTTTCAATGATCTTTTGCACTAGGTCGTACACATCCTTGAGTTCATTTGTAGATCTCATGGAGCTTTCTATGACAAACTCCAAGGTTTTCTTCTAGTGGAATTCGCCAATCTTTAGAATCTTGTGAGCAATGCCTACATTAGTCTTCATGTCTATCACTTCCTGTGGAAGGTCTAGTCGCTCTGTCAAGTTGTCTTCTACCTTATGTATGGTTGTTTGATGATCTAAAGCTACCTCTCTAAGCTTGTGAGCATCCAGCACTAGGCTTCCCAAGTTTTCAACTAATGGGGGACCTTGAGCCTTGATTTGATCTACCCATGCCTAGCCTACCTGCCCGAATCGTCTTTCTTGTTGCAACTTGAGGAGTAAGTTCTTATTCTCCTCTGCATTTGGATCAAATTGACTGGAAAAAGTACTTCTGAGTGCAGACTTTATGTGCTCCACTAACTCTATGTTTGAGGCCTTCAATATCTCCTTATCCACTCTAAGCTCTTCCATCTTATCCTCAATTTTCTCATTGGTTGACCTCCACATATTCACCATGGAGTCATGAATTGGAATGCCAAGATCCAGTGTCCTAATCTGGAAGTTTTCCTTTGAGAGGTCATGAAATCTTCCTTCTTTCTGAGGCTCAGCAATCTCAACTATCATGTGGCCAGTCGTTGAGTCTGTAGCTAGTGCTACAATGGTCTTTTGCTTCTGTGTTTTCTTTTATGGCTAGGAGGAAGTGACTTGTGTGATCAAGTCCTTTGATGGGGCTGCATCCTCATATCTCCTCTTCTTCCTATCAATGGTCTCTTCGAGCCAAGACTCTGTAGAGAGCACATTGATATCAAATTGTAATGTAGATGGGTCGAATAGCTTCCTTGGAATCAATGGAGTTGGCTTGCTCTGGGAAGCAACAAGGAAGGAAGCTACCTTGGCTACCAAAAGGGAAAATGTATCTCTTTGCTAATATGCTTCCTATTCCTGGCCATCCAAATTGATGACTTGAATAGGGGAAGATGGCTTAGCCACTGATTTTTCTTGTTCCTTCCCCTTATCCTTGTCATCTTCCTTCTCTCCAGTCTTCTCGATGGTCGGAAGAGGGCCAACTCCGCAAGTAGGGGTGAGTGGCACATTCTTTTCCAGAGGATGGTCTCCACCTTGGTTGATAGATTGTAATGGCCCTGCAAATGTTGATGTAGTGGTTGTAGTGGTGGTTGTTGCAGTTGATTGGGTAGCTTTAGTTGATACTCCACCCGAGGAAGTAGTGCTCCTGGTCCTTTTCTTCCTTTCTCGGGTCCACTCCACCCATTTGTCTGTTCTTTTGATTATACCCTAGATGAGAACCTCCATGGTGTCAATGACTGGATTTGTAGGTGGGGTAGATAGAATTGGTGTCTTCTTGATCTTCTCATAAGATGTGGTTTGCATGTAGGCTCCATCATCTCCAAGGTCAGAGACATCAATAAAATTGTTATACAATTTTATATCATCAATTTAGTCTTGACCAAAATCTCTCTCGAGTTTTGTACTCATTGAGACATCTAGATCAAAAATCTTCAATATCTGGGATATGCCTATAGTCATATCCCAACTTTAGATGATCCCTTACAAATTTAATTAGACCATATTGAGGTCTGAGCACCTCATAATATAACAATTTAATCTTAGACTCAAAACTCTTTAGCAAATTCTAAGCCTCTAATCTGGAGGCACATGAATACGGGCCTACCACTATAGGGAATGGAATCCTGGCAATCTTCTTCACATTTGAACACAAGTTGTTCACTTCTAGGATTTGTTGACACAGCTCAACTAGAACTACCCTGTCCTTCGGATATCTAGGCAACCTTTTGGGAAATCCATCGTAGGCTCCTCTTCGTAAATAGGAGAAACTCAAAAAATGGATGAATGAGCATCCAAAATAGCTTATAGCCAAATATGCCTTTGGTGAGAACCTCCTTTCAGGACATCCTTGCAATTATTGGCACAACCTCATTGTAAAAGCATCATTGACAACAATGTACTCCTTATAGCTTCTTTGCAGTTGCAAATGAGGGTAAAACTCATAGACTTTGGTATGCTCATCATAATTTGGGATGCTAGGGAGGTCGGGCCACAAATGGTGTGTTTCCAAAGCATATATCAAATAAGAGGACATATAGAATTGCTTGAATCCTCTGGCAGAATTCAACCATGAAGCGAGCTCATCACAGATGATATGTGCCCAATTGATCTTCATATTCTCAGCACATATTGCTTGTACTAGGAAGAAATGGTGCTCGACAAACTCCAAAATCTCCTCTTTTCCTTTAAGTCTAAGGAGAAGTGTGAGGATGTCTACAATCTCTCATTTCAGGCTTGTGCCAAACACATTCTTCAGCATTTTGCTCTTCTTTGAGCGAGCAGTTTGGAACTAGGTCCTCTGCATGTCTTCCTGTCCGAGGGTCTTCTTTTCATTGAACATGGACGTAAAGGACTCAAAGTCAATATCACAATACCGCTCTTGCATAAGGATGCCAAATGTAGACTGCATTAGCACTTTGTTGATTGATATGAGAATGGATTGGTCCGAAAACTAAATCTGCTTTGTTTCTGGTTTGTAGCTCTCTATGCACTCCTTCACTAATTCAGGTGCATGAATTGCCATTAGAAAAACAATGGCTTCTACCAATCTACTCTCCTTAAGTTTATGAGTGATTGGGCGAATGGGTTAGGAATTAAGCCTCCTATGAAGATCACTCAGATCATAAAACTTGAAGGGTGTATCTGTAAAGTCTTTTAACTCACTCTCCAAGACAATTAATCTTTCATAATCATCTGCTTTGATTTCCATTCACTATGATTGGACAGGATGCAGTTCTTGATAAATAGTTGTTAAATTATACTTGAAGAAACAAATTACATGTGATTCCGATGAAATAACATTAGGAATTAGAACGTTGGTGTCATACTAATGAAATTAAGTTTGGCCAATGATTATAACGATCAGATTTGTATTTAATTCCATGACTAATGGTTATTCAAACTTTTAGTTCGTCTGCACGTAAAATACTAAGTTCTCGAAAGCACTCTTACTTTACTTATAGTAAAGTGATATTATGAATTGTCTTTAAACAACATAAATACTTAGTTTTTTGGAAAGTGCTTGACTTTTCTTAAGAGAAAGGAACACTTAGCTTTTCCGCAAACTCATTCTCCTTTTATGCAGAATTGCAACACGGGGAGTAATTTTTTTGCTAGCTTGTGCACTTCGTTCTTCCACTTTCCACCTAAGGCTTGTAATATTACATTTCCTTCATAATGGCTTTGCATCTCCAACACTAACTTCTCCAAAAGTATCTTTTAGGCATCTCCGAAAGATATTTGCATTCTAGGGTAACTTGATTTTCTTTTCTCAAAGAATCTAGATAAGTGATGTTTTTCATTACCTTGGGGTAGAAAACTCCTTTCTCAGCAACATTTCTCAAATTTAAGCACAACAAACATCATTCAACCTATTACTTCAATCTGATGGCCTTGAAGTTAGATCTTCGAGGAAGCCTTACTAGTTATGACCTTGTAAATGATCTTTCAACATCGTGCTCACACTATTTGATCATTTGGACTTGATATTTGGCTCTTAGTTCATACAGCTTCAAAAAAAAAATTGAACAACTTCATTTCCATGAACATACAATAGAAAAACCAAAAACTCATGTTCCCTCACTACAATTGATCTTATCTCTACAAATTTGAGTGAGACTCATTGTGGCTTCTATCTACAGCTTCATAGGTCTTTGAGCATTGGAAAAATCATATTCACAACCTATTAATCATTGTCATGGCTTTATGCTTTGGATTCACACTTGATGTAGTTCGCTTAAGGGGAAAAATCAGCTTGAAAGCTCTAAATCTATGATATATGAAAATTAGGGCAAGATGGCAAAGAATAAAATGCAAAAAACTTACTTCTCATTGGGAGGACACAATATCACACCCCAACCATGCCTAAATCACCTAATCCCCACGCGCATCAAAAAAATAGGAAAAATGCTTTGAAAGATTAGGTAAAAGTATCACAAGGGAGACTCCTAAAATAAGGAAACTATAACACTTGAGAAAGATGAGAAGTAATTGACCTAAAAAAAACTTAGACACGCCTCTCTCTAAACTCAAGCTTTTAAAGGGTAAAACTAAAACTTGGCAACAGATTGACATATCTTGGCTTCATAGCTATGTCTAAGGTTTCTTTTCTATTTGACACTTGTCATTCTTGTCCATTATTTACTACATTTACCTTAAAGATGGAAATGCTCCTATAGCATGTGAAAGCTCTATCTAGTATTGTATCATAATCATGATAGACACCTGTGTCATTGTATTCACCATTGTTATTTTATTTACTAGAGGGTTTAGTTGAAATGTATCACATTCATGCAACTTTACTACCCTTATTCATGTGCATTTGAAGCCTTGGAATATATTTGAAATGTAAATTCTATATATGAATTTTTTCATATAATTTGTGGCATTTCCATGACTGTATTCCTAATCCACTATATTCTAAATCATAAATATGTGGTATTGTCAAATACCATTATTTTAGCTATTATGAATGATTTGTGTAAAATCATTGGACTAGGGTTTCATATTAGGCCTTTTCTCTGTGCTATTATAGTGATTTCATTATTTCCTTCTATAATATTGAATACATCACCATTGAAACTATTTTACAACACATGATCACTATAGCTTCCATTGATAAACGTGGTTCTCTTTGATTTGTATGTTTACTGAAAATATGATTCTCTTGCATTATTCCTAAAGATTTTATAATAAAACTTTTTATTCATAAATAAATATCAATACCCTAGTCATGGCATTTATTCCCTCTTGTAAGGCTTGAGAATATGATAGGATCATGTCTCTCTCTCTGACTTTTATGGAGTTGTTCAGTCAGAACCATATCCTCTCACATGAATGCTTGTGCATCAATACTATTGATGTGCTTCTCGCATATGCCTGTGTAAATGCTTCTTGATTATCTCATAAAATGTTTGCATTCTTTTTTAATCTTGATCATTGTCCACCATATATGGCTTGTTTTGATTATTGTTATTAATAATTTTCATTTTCCTTCTAACTTTCATAGTCAAATCTTATCTTGAAGTACAAATAGGTTGGATATAAATATATAGTAATTTGATTTGGGAATGCAAAATAGAGGACTTACATCATATGTGACAAAGAGTACAAAATCTCCCAAAATTCAAGTTGAAAATGAACATCCAATGAAAATGGGCAATAAGTGATACTTTAACTAAGTGGAGTAGGAAAGAATGTCCAAGACAATTTATTTCTTTAAGCATAAATATTACGAATGTTTTGAATAGGGGGTATGATTATGGGCAAGAGACTACATGTTTTAAGACAAACTTTTCAGAGCATGCGAGTTATGGTAATGTTTAGTGTCCAAGTGAGGCGAATGGTAAGATTTTGCTAAAGTGTAAATGAATGAGACATTAAGTGATTGTTATGAAAATGACTACAGTTTGATTCCAGGCAAAGAGATTTCCAATAGGTTATAGCATTCGAATCTCATCTAAACTCAGGTGAAAGATAAAATCCAAACTTCATTTTGTATATCTTCTTACCTACTCTTCATTTTGACAGCTCCTTTGCCATGGAACCTGTTGGTATGGTTTTTCACTTGAAAATATTTCCCTTATCTATATATAAATTTTCTGATTCTATCCTTTAATGGTGAATAGGGTTTGTGCATTTTGGTCATCCAGATTTGTTAGCCTTTGAAAATTTTATTAAAATCCTATTTCTCATTCCTTTTAAAACTTTTGGGTGTGAAATCCTTTTAAAAAGAACTTTGGTGAATATTCTATTTTATTTTTATTTTTTTGCGCCCCCATAGTGATCTTTCCTCTCATGTTCCTCACCGTCTGATTTTGAAAAGATCTATAGTTCTCGTTATCTCACTATAAAAAGTTGCTCACTTTTTATGCATAGCGAGGTAGTTAGTACTAGAAAATTTAGAAAATGGGACTGTGAAATAAAAATACGACGGTCGGGGATTTGTGTTGCGACCGAATTTTCAATCAGGTGCACCTTGTTAGTACTATCAAACAGGAAAAGGGACCTAGTAAAAAATAGCCAAAAGGTGTCGCCAGAATTAGGGTTTTTCCGACGCCTCGCTACCTTGCTATCAGAAAAACTAAGCATCTCACTGTTAGCGAAGTAGCAAGGCATCATGAAATGTAAGACATGGTGGCCTCCAAATTCTCGGGAACCATAATTTGTCTAAGTGGCATGGTGACTAATAACTAATATTGTCAAAAGCAGTTAATAAGGGCGATGGTGACTTGATGTGCTTTTATTTCTCACGGTGCTGAGTTTTGTTTCAGACACCGAAGCTCGCTACAACACTATCATAAAAATTTGGCATCTCGCCATTAGTGACATAGCGAGGTGTCATGAAATGAACACATGGTGGGACCTCAAAGCAATGTGGAAAGGTGACTAGGATTAAATTAAGGTTTTCTTTGTTGCCAGCAATACAGAATTTCGTATGTCATCGGTGTCCCAGACCCACGTCCCATTCATAAAACATATAAGGGATTACAATCGTTAGATCAAGCTTGGATCAACGATCCTCGCTATCTCGCTATGAAAAGTTGCGCATCGTTTACTCTATGCGACATAGTGTGTATGGGACCTACCACTCTTCAGGGTACTTTGTGTAGTTTCTTTAGCCTTGGATTGATCTTAGATCGACGATCGTCGCTATCTCGTCATGAAGAGTTGCTCGAAGGATATGTATAGCGAGATAGTGACCTATTGACACGTGTCCTCAGTCACCAGTGGATCCAGACGAAAATGCCATCAAGGAAGGAGCTGTGTACGTGGTCAGTTCTCATTGGATTGACTGGCCAACTTGTCAAGTGGAACGCCAAGTTGTCTTTTTCCGCATCCCTTGATCATAGGATTTTTAAAGATCGACAATGCAAATTTAAACGCAAAAGGTGGTGCCACTCTGTGTATTAATTAGACATGAAAGCTTCGTATGTGAGGAAAAATAGAGTATAATATAGAAGATTTTCTCCTTTCCACCTTATGCGAACAAAGATTTCAGGAGCAAAAGCAATTACTGAGGAGATCATGCTGAAATTGGTAAGATTGTGAAAAAGCTTGCTCATGAAAAATTTGCAAAAATACAGAGAGAACTAGAGCAGAATTCAAGTAAGTATTTTTACTGTAATCCCTGTAAGTGTTTTTAGTTCTACAAAGCATAATCAAAGATGCCTCCAAAAAAGGAATTTTCAGGTCAAGAAAATTATTTGGATAGAAACGTACATGATGATTTGCTTGAGTTTCTTTTTGAGTCTACTGTTGAGACAGTACAAGTTAAGAAGTTGACCTCATTAAACCCTAGGTTGAGGGTAGCAGATGGATTGTTTGATAAGGGTAATTGGGTCCGGGATGCTCATACCTTGCAAACTGGTTTAAATTTGTTCAAGAAGTGGTTTGGAGAGAGGAAAATGTCTGCTCCACATGCCAATATATGGAATTTCAACCTAGGAAAGCTAGTGGTCCCCAGTGTTTTTATGGATTATGATCTTCTTGAGGTCATGGCAAAGAACTATGATTAAGCCACTAGGGTAGTGAGAAGAATAGATGGTGAAATTCTAATCACCATCAGTCCAGAAGAGATTAGAGAAGTTTTTTGTTTGGGACCTCTCACTAGGTATCATGTGCCTATTAATTTGACAGATTTAGAAAAAGAATATATGTCTAAGAAGGATATAGTTAGACAAGGTGCATTGAAGGCCCACATTGGTAGAATTGGAACCCTACCAGCAATAAAATCATCCTCTAAAGAACCTTTTAAGAAAACATGCTTCAATGTCAGGGTAGTAGAGATATACAAGACCCTGTGCAAAGTTTTTGGAGAGGGTGAAGAAGATTTTATCCCTGTGAGTTTCATGTTTATGATTACTCAAATCTCCTCTTTCAGTGTGGAAATAATTTTTGATTTTGCTTCTTACTTGGCTAATGAGATTCATAGTGGATTGGTTGGGATTGCTAAGGGCAAGGTGGAGAAGGCTTGGGGCCATTACTCTCTGTTGATGCATATGTTTCTGTTTAAAGGGGTTACATACTTTGGTAAAGAAATGGTTTTAAACAGAGAACAAGAAGGGGAAGCAATGTCAGTTCAATTATGGAGTGCAGATATGACTAGGAAGGCAGAAAATGCTAGTTTTTTTAGATTTGACAGGTACTTCACCTCCAAACTGAGGTGCCTCATATTAAGTGACAATCCCAAGATCCCTAAGGCACTAATGCACCTCATTAGGCCTATGGATAAACCCCATAAGTTGAAAGTTTCACATAATTGGGGAGACATCATCCCATATTCAGTTTCAACTGTTATCAGAATTTATGGATTCAAAGGAACACCTCATGTACTACCTTACCAAGTGCCCCTAAAGGTAGGAGTAGCTAAATTCTTGTGGCAATTGGGAGGAGTAGAAGAAGCTTTTTTGAACAAAAGGGGGACGGGATCAATTTTTTCCACTTGCACAATAGCCCACCAGTTTGTGATAACCAAGGAAGGATGGGTTTCCCTTAACAAATTTTTGGATCAATATAAGATGGTTGTATCTCAACCTCGTTTTTGTGATGCAGAGGGTTTTTTTAATTTGGCTCTTAGGCATAGGATTCAGCTTCATCCAGTTGAACATGAATTTTATTTCCCTGAAGATGTAATAAGGAATGAGTACTCTCTGCAGGAGCAAGAGACAAAGAAAGAAAAATAGAGTCTATTCAAAAGTTTTGAATTTTATTAATTGTTTTGATGAAGATTACAGCCCTCTAAGTAATGTTGTAACTACTACAAATAAAACTAATAAGCTTATGAATACATTCCATGAAATAATGGAGGTAATGAATGAGAAGAAGCAATATTTCATTAGTTCTTTTCCAGATAAGGCCAAGGAAATAATGAGATTGGGCTTTATTCCCAATATAGGGGCAGGTCCATTAATTGTTCAAAGGAGGCCAAGATATACTACCATTCAGGATCAAAGGCCCATTATGGATAAAGGAAAACAAATAGTTGAATCTACTAGTGATGCTTTTGAAGAGAGGCCTCCTAAACCTTCTCCTAAGAGGAGAAAGATAATAAGGAAAGAGGAACCTCATGATGAGGGATACTCACCTTCCTAGACCCCCATGAGAATTGAGGAGCAACTCACTGATGAGCAAATTGAACAAATTGGATCACAAGGGTGAGCTTTTGTTACTCAAGTAGAGATTGATGAAGGGAACCCCCAGGAGCCTCCTATGCCCAATTTTGAGTTGACTGTAGCAGATTTCAAGGGAAGGGAATTGGATCCTACTTTGGAACAAGCCAGTTAGCAATTTTTGTCTAATGATAGTTTTGTAAAATCTAGGGCTTTCCACCAATTTTCTTGGAGGGCAAACGTGAACAATTTTGAGGAAAGATGTAAGAATTTGAAAACTAAACATCCAAAAATGGATGAAGCCTCCATTCAAAATCAAATAAAGGAAAAAATGATTCAAGAGTTCCAAAATATAACCCTTGAAGAAGGGAGACAAATGCTAAAGGCTGCAAATATTTTATTATTGCCCAATTGGGACATTGTTGATGCATTGATTTTCAATTCTGTGTCAAATAATTTGGGATTGCAAGATCCAAACAAAAAGGAGTTCTTGGGAACTACATTTAGTAGTGACCAAGTTGCTCTTGTCATGTGGTCACTGAGAAGAGGATCCAGGGTTGTTCCATCACAGCGTAATGATTCAGGACTAATAGGGAATATCATTGTAAGGAGAGTTGTTGACACCTCATATGTACAAGCAGCCCATATGAATGTGGATTATTCTCAATTTTCCTTAGCTATTGTAGAGAGGGAGGAAAAGGAAATGATGGAGTTGCAGAGCAAGTATGAGGCAGTTGTGGATGCCTACAATAAAGAGGTAAAGAGGAGAATTGAGCTTGAGAACAAGCTAATGGAGGGGTCCACAAGGCCAAGAATAACATACCCTCGCCTCCCAATTGAAGCTTTTAAATCCACTCCCTTCATAGAAGTACTAGATACACCCCAAAGGCCAGAGTATTACACTGCTGAGGACTTTGAAGAAGAAAAGAATAAACTGTGGGCCTTACATGTGGAGTTGAATGTGAAATATGAAGAAAAATTAAGAAAGGCTCTCACATATTTGAGGGATAAAATTGAATGGCCACTAGTTTATGATCAATTGGCTAGGGTGATCAGTATCTGGGATGAAATGAAAGCAAGTGATGAGGCTTTGAAACCTATTGTAAATAAGTGGGTAAGAAGGAGGAAAGATGTGACATTTTTATGTTATTCTATTAGAAAAACCTCCTGTGATCAAATTGAGAAAACTTTTGATATTTTTTCTAATTTTACTGATTTTGACAATAAGAGAATTCATTTGCAAAGAATAATAGTTGGCTACTTAGATAAATACATGAGCCAAAAGTTTAGTCTGTTTCCTTGTGCCCTAGATAAGAAGAATAATTTGAAAAGAAAAGATGAATGGGCTAAGGAGCTTGAAAATTTATTTTGTTTAAGAATGAATCAAGTTATCAATGGAATAGGACATGCATGGTGGGCCACAACAACTGAAGAAATAGTGAAAGCCCAAATATTCTTTGATTCTTTGAAACAGAGTTTTGTTACTATTGATAATGAGGCTAAGAATGTGCTAAATAGATAGAGGGATATTTTGCAATTCAATTGGCCAAATGACACACTATTTAACAAGTGAATGGTAGAAATAGCTCTTGATGAACAGTTTGAGGAAGTAGAAATTGACAGTGATGAGGTGTAGGGTGATGAGATCCAAATCATTGACACCATCACCATACAAGGCCAACAAGGAGAAGAAGACAAGAATGCTCAGTCACTTTCAATTGCAGACCCAAGCCCACAGGACGCTGATACAACCAAAGAAGAGGGAAAATTGGAAGTTACTCCCACGGTATAGGGTAAAGATGGTGAAAACCCACAGGTGGAGATTAACTTGCAATCATCAGAACAAACTTCATCATTGGCTAGCTTGGCAGTTGCATACATGAAGGAATCAGAATAACGGCCAAAATCAACAACATTAGAGGATGTAACAGAAGGGGACCCACCAAAAGGAATGTTTGATCTAGAAATCTTCTGTTACTCACAGTTTTGTCACTTTGTGATATGTGTATTTAAATTTCTCTTGTCAAAGACACCTGTCAATTTCTCTTAGCTTGAAGCTTGTTACATCTCACTTTATATAAGTGAGATTTCAGGGCTAGAGAGGGGTTTGATTTCTAATGCTTTTAGTCATACTTAGTCTGTTTTCAGTCCAAGTAATTTGAACAAGCTTTATGATATATTTTCTCTGCAAGTTTTCTGACAATACATGAAGATAGAATGATCTTTGTGTTTCTTTCCAAGGTCATTCTGGGTTTACTGCAAATGTATACAATTTTCAAAAAAAATGAATACAA
This sequence comes from Cupressus sempervirens, assembly GCA_028749045.1. Taxonomy (NCBI): domain Eukaryota; kingdom Viridiplantae; phylum Streptophyta; class Pinopsida; order Cupressales; family Cupressaceae; genus Cupressus; species Cupressus sempervirens. Next base: position 540,583,791 of record CM053785.1, read on the forward strand.
TTTATGAACTGTCCACATATCAGTTCTTTTCTGAATTTTGTCTCCTATTGGTTACTTAGTTATCTTGATGTTGTGTGAGTAAAGACTTAAGCAATTGAATGCAATCCACTTAGGTTGTATGTTCTTTCATCACTGCTATTAGTTCAATGAATTAAGTAAAAGCTTTGGTGAAATTGATAAGATTGCTATAGTAATAGGAAGGATGTTTTGAATGATAGAGTCTAGTAAGAATTGCTGATGATATTTGTTGTAAGGAAACAGATCAAATCCATGGAATTGCAGTAGACTCTGAACCCCAATGGATTAGGCACTGGTCAAATTAATTCAGTTGGAGGAGAAATAGATCATAGATGGGTATCAAATGCAAATTTATAGTCAATTTTACTTTTATTTTCTAAAGTTCTTCAAAGTTGGTCAATACTTGTTTGCATGAAATATTCTAACCTTAGTTAGCCAATGTTGCAAAGAATACTTGCAAATCTACAGAAGACTTTATGACCAAATCTGTTATATGGGATGTATTCTGTTTAAAATGCCACAATTAGATGTGTGTTTATGGATTGAGGATGAGAATCATAATGAAACTAAGATAGTTTTCATGCAACAACAGTCAGATTGAGTCATCCCTTAGGTATACCCACCTTGGTTTTGCAAAGCCTAAAGAGAAGAAAACCATTCTTGGTTTTGTTAATGTTGGATCCAAATGATTTGCATCTGTAACTAAAAATACGAAATGGCTAATTCTTAGGTTGCATACGTATTAGCATTTTGGTATTGAGGCTCTCTATTGCTCAGTAGTTTTAATACTCCAACAAAACCTTATCAATTAAAGGTATTTTTCTCTCCTCATTATTGATATTTTACATCTCTCTGTTAGGCTATTACCTATTTTAAGTTTTTAATGAAGTTGGCCACTATTTACTAAAATTAATGCAAAGAATTTCATAAAGGGCCTCTATAACTTTTGTCTTATTTGCATCTCTCCTTATTTCATTCTAGAGAATTTATGTTTCATATTTGAAGTATCTATAGGTCAGTTTGTTGTAGAGTTTTATCTAGCATACATTTCTTGAAAAGATATTTTTTGTTTTCTTTAGAACACAATAAAAACTATATGTATACTTGCTTGCATATTCTTGTGATGGCTCTAACTTAAATCTTTTCCTTCATTTTGTATATTATATTTCACAATAGATTAAGAGGGATTAAAGTTTTAATGAAATGAAGAATCTTATTCTTTAAACTAGGAACCTCTAAAAATGGATATTCTTGTTTGAAATTTTTCCATGTGGTGTTCCTTATCTATTCTTGTTCTTGTGATTTGATCTTTGTATCTCCATTTCTTTGTATATTGGAGCTATCTATTGAATATCTTCTATAAAGTGCATGTGTCTTGTGATGCATATCAATATCTCTATTATTGCAAGAAAATAAAAACATGAAATGCTCTACCTCTTCAATTAGAATTTTGAGATATTTTCCACTTCTCGTGGTTCATTTCTATATGACATGGTCCTTCATGATTTCAAAAACATTGAGAGGCAATGTGGTGTAGAGGAAGCTATAGATTCCCACAAACACTCTCTTTTTCCCTCTTAGATAGTAGGATCCACACTATGTCTTTTTATCTCAAAAAAATGTGTGACCATCCATAGGCCCTCTCTATCATGGAACATGCCCTTAATTGAGGAAACTAGTCTTCTTAATCACTACACACTTCAATATACCTCAATGTTACTTACTAACCTTCTTTAATGATATTGCCCAACATTCCTTGTCCTTGGGCAACCTCATTCGCCATGGTACATCCCTTCGTATTTTAGTAACCTAAAAGGCAATGGAAATCCACATTGGTGTTTTATTTTATGTTAAAAAATCCTCATAGTGTCAGGGAACAAAACCAAGACTCCAACCCTTGTAGTGGTTACAAGCATGAGAAAATGAAATAGTGTTAGGATATCATTTCTGACACAAGGCTCACATGTTCAACTCAACATTTTCTTAGTGCCTATAGTAGACAAGCTTTAAATCTTGCAGGTTTAGTGGTGACACATTTTTTAATCTTTTTTCAAAGATTGTATATCTAATCAACCTGCCATGGAGGATAAACAAACGAGGAACTTTCTTATATCATGTAGAGATGGCACTTTGAAATATTATGCAAAATGTTATAAGCAATGCCATGAGAGATAGTTTTGATAAGTCTCCAAGTTTCTTCAAAGTTATAATTTTGAAGAAACTTGGAGACTTATCAAAACCCTCTTTATCACAGTGTTTCTTATACCATTTTGTATAATATTTTTAAGTTCATTCTCTGCATGGTTTGAAAAATTCCATCTATGAAGGATTTAGAAGTTATATTTTTATAAGTTTCTATGCAATTCATTACATGTGTAGATAATTGGGAGCTATGTTTTTTATCTTACTTCATCCAATCGTTGTTATGTTCAAAAGAAGTTTTTTTTTTCCGATAGATGTATGTATTTTGTGGACTTGATTATGGGCAGTGTGCAAATATGCTTGTTATGAATGCTAATTTCATATCTTTACTACTTCAATCTCTTGATTTCAAGCAATACAAGAGGAGGCCCTAGTTCAATATCAAAAATAAAAAGTGGTCTTGCTTAGGTGATTTTTCTTCCACTATCACAAACATGGTACTTTTAAGGAAGAAATTTGAGGACCATTGAAACCTCAATCCATAAGAATGGAGGGCAAGTGGAGCTTAAAAACATAATTTATGGCACATCTTTGCATGTCTATTAGAGATGTCTATAGACTATGGTGGATGCTAGAATCCTGACTCCGATAGGCAAGGGTAATGCCCTCAACAAGCAAGAAAAATTGAAATAGCTAAAAGACCAAAAGACTTCTAATCAAAATAGCTAAGAACTTCCCTCTTAAAAAATCACCAAGGAGTTCTAACCACCAACAATTTTCTAAATATCCTCAACATATACAACCTTCACATATATATAAGATTTTATCAAAGACGGTATATGCATAGGTGTTGAGTACAAAAAAATTGTTGAAGCATTGTTGGGGGATGACCTAGCTACAAATATCCTTGTGGTATCCAAATCTTACAAAACCATCACTAGTGCATTTGGGGTTGGGTCAAGCTCCCAAAAATGCTTTTGTAGCTCTGCATGCTCGTCGCCTATACATATACCTTCTCTGAGAAACTCTTATAAGCACAAGTAAAGATTGTATATGTTGAGGAAATTCAAAAAATCATTGGTGATCAGAACTCCTTGGTGGTTTTCTACTAGGCGAGTTCATAGATGTTTTGATTAGCAATCTTCTAGTCTTTTAGTTGTATTGATTTGTTGGCTTGCTAGGGGCATTCTCTCACCTATAGGAATCTAAGTTTCAATGTCTATGATGTTCTATAACCTAAAAAACCTATCCACCTCTAACAAAAATGCAAACTTGTGATGGGAATAATGTTTTATTAGTTCTATCTAGTATCCATGCATATGGATTTTGGTTTTACTGCCCTCGACTTGCTTCCTCAAAAGTACCATGCACAAGTCATCACAATTATGAGAGCAAGAGAATAATTTCTGACATGTTGTCCAACACAAATGTTACATTAGTGACAAATCATTTCAACGAGGATGTCATGGTTACAACAATGTTATTGTTGGTTTTTCGGTGACAACTCGACAGAACAACTATCCTCAAAATCTTCTTTTGCATGTTATTTTCCAACAGCCTAGGTGTCAACATTGCAATGAAGTGACACTTCTAACAACTAGGTGCAGATGTCAAAATTTTGATGGTATAAGCTACCATTGAAATTTGCAACATCAATTTATTGACATTGCCTTTTGTCAAAATGTTGACAGTTTGTCATTGTTTGGAGTGACAAATGAACATGAAAAGTCAATGCCAAATATAGTAATGTCATCTTTTTCCTTAGCCCTTTCATCTCCTATTTTTCTAAGGATAGCCACAACTTCTTTATCAAGAGTCGTGTCATCTTTTTCCTTAGAGGCTTTTGAATCAGAACCCTCTTTGGCTTCATCCATAGTATCAATGCTGGTATAATAACTTTTCTCACTTTCACACTTCACCTTCTTATTCTTTTTACCTTTATTTTTATTTTTACCCTCGCTCTTGCTAGCCTTCTCCTCAAAGCAAGAGGAATTAACCGAAGTGTTATCTTCCTTAGAGTCAAAATTTGTTTCTTCTTGCATATCAAAGGAAGAAGATAATTTTGTTAAACCTTTCATCCACAATGGAATATTCCATTATAACCTTAAGCCTTTTCACCCACACGAGTTTAATCTGACCTAACTCATTAAAAAAATGATTTTCTCTTAACTAGTTTAGCCCTTCATTATTTTTCTTCAAAATTGTATTCACTACATTTTTAGCTATTTTCACAAAATCCTTAAAGATAGAAGCATCCTTGTAGAATTATATACCTTTGTTCAACATGCCTGTAATCTCCGCAATCAAGTTGATAGTGATGTCTATGATTTTTCCATGCAGTCACCTTTATTCCAACTTTCCACAAATGGCTTAGTGATTACTTTGTCACAACCATGGAATTTCTTAAGATAAGGAGTCATACTACCTTTTTTTAGTATGTTCCATACTTTTTAATCCTTCATTCACAAGTATCCAGTTCCTCATGGTTTAATTTCCCTCCCATTTTTGCAAAGTGAAAGTGTTAAGAAAATACCAAAGTTCATAATAAAACACCTAGAAAGTGTGAGAGATGAGAATTGCAATAATCGAGAAACAAGCCCAAAAGCACTTGGCATTGCCAAAAATATTACCACTCGTTCTATCATGTCCATCATTAATTGGAATGAATCCTACTCTAAGGTTGATTTTTTTCATAATTGATGATTTTAATCACCTCTTCATTCTAATAAATAATGCCTCTTCATTTCATATATGGTCACTTTTAGTTCCATACTTTTTAATCCTTCATTCACAAGTATCCAGTTCCTCGTGGTTTAATTTCCCTCCCATTTTTGCAAAGTGATCGGAAATTGTTCTAAAAGTGTTAAGAAAATACCAAAGTTCATAATAAAACACCTAGAAAGTGTGAGAGATGAGAATTGCAATAATCGAGAAACAAGCCCAAAAGCACTTGGCATTGCCAAAAATATTACCACTCGTTCTATCATGTCCATCATTAATTGGAATGAATCCTACTCTAAGGTTGATTTTTTTCATAATTGATGATTTTAATCACCTCTTCATTCTAATAAATAATGCCTCTTCATTTCATATATGGTCACTTTTAGTTCCATACTTTTTAATCCTTCATTCACAAGTATCCAGTTCCTCGTGGTTTAATTTCCCTCCCATTTTTGCAAAGTGATCGGAAATTGTTCTAAAAGTGTTAAGAAAATACCAAAGTTCATAATAAAACACCTAGAAAGTGTGAGAGATGAGAATTGCAATAATCGAGAAACAAGCCCAAAAGCACTTGGCATTGCCAAAAATATTACCACTCGTTCTATCATGTCCATCATTAATTGGAATGAATCCTACTCTAAGGTTGATTTTTTTCATAATTGATGATTTTAATCACCTCTTCATTCTAATAAATAATGCCTCTTCATTTCATATATGGTCACTTTTAGTTCCATACTTTTTAATCCTTCATTCACAAGTATCCAGTTCCTCGTGGTTTAATTTCCCTCCCATTTTTGCAAAGTGATCGGAAATTGTTCTAAAAGTGTTAAGAAAATACCAAAGTTCATAATAAAACACCTAGAAAGTGTGAGAGATGAGAATTGCAATAATCGAGAAACAAGCCCAAAAGCACTTGGCATTGCCAAAAATATTACCACTCGTTCTATCATGTCCATCATTAATTGGAATGAACCCTACTCTAAGGTTGATTTTTTTCATAATTGATGATTTTAATCACCTCTTCATTCTAATAAATAATGCCTCTTCATTTCATATATGGTCACTTTTAGTTCCAATATTAGTCATTATGTCCACCACCCTATTAAGTTCTCTAAAGTCATTGGAAAAAAAAAAAAATTGTTGAAGCTTTGGGCTATGACTTTAATTTTTTGTATGATGTGCCTTATTGCCAACGACGAGTCCTTTTTTTCTTTAATATTTTTGACAATATTTGTAATCACCTTCCAACTAGAATGTAAGATTGTTGTACCAAAATGTTTTAAATTATTTTGATAAATTTAAGTATTACATTTTTTGGTGCCTAATGTTTTTGTTTCATTGTCATTTTTTAAATAATTATGAAAAATCAAACTAGACTACACATATTTATGATTAATAAGAAATAAAAATATGTATTTAAATGTTTAAAAAAGTATTGGCGAAGAGTCAACACCTCTATTTAATATCATTTAATATTAAGTGAGAAAAATACATACTTTGTATCTTCATTCATTTCTTTGATTGTCCATTTTTTGTAATTTATAAATTTTATACACTAAACATATACTAAAATAAATCTACATAAAATAACTTAGAAAATGGTAACGTAAAAATTCAATATAGTTAATATTATGATATATCATTAAAAATGTTTTAAAATTAATGAAATATCTAAAACAAAAATAAAAGAAAAAAAATAAACAATATTAAATTAATAAGAAAAAAGCTGCATTTATTGATTCCACCAAAGAGAGAAAGCATAAGAAGCATATGAATAAGACCGAAATGTGAACAGATGAAGTTTATGGAGCCATAGAAGCATTAAAATAACTTTTAAGAAGAGAAAAGTAAAGAGGAATAACATAACCTGAAGGAGGGATGTCATTTTGTTCCACTCTCTTGATAAAAGAATAAAAAGTAGTCCGACAAATCGAATAAGATAGATCTACCATGTTGTTCACAGCTAGAGTTCAAGTTGTCAAATAATTTAAAGTCCACAATTATTACAAGCGCTGTCAAAAAGAAAGAGAAAATTATTAAAGTGAAATTGATTTGATTGACTTTGTCTCTACCGTGTTCCAAGGCAAAGCTAAAGCTGGGGAATAATTCTAGATCAAAGAATTAAAGAATTATTAGAGTAATCGTGAAAGAAAAGATCAGAATAAATAAAGGCAAGGTGATTTGAATAACTTCTGCCTTTGGAAACCTGGGAACTCTTCCAATCTGCTCTCTTATAAATTTGTTTCTTTTAACGGCTATCCACATAAAATTGTGAAAGTTTATAGTAGTGTTTGAGAGTTCTTGAGGTCAAATCTGTATTGTTTGTAGTAATATCTGACGGTGCTTCTCAATTTTTTACGAACGCCAAGCTATATCTGTCTTGTCCATAGTAATATCTTACAGTCCTTCAAGTTTAATCTGATTATTGGTCGCAGCTATTAGGAGATACAAATTTTCGGAGCTCATAATAGTGTTTGAGAGCGCTTTAAGTTTTATCTGTGTAGTCCACGGTATATTAGAGAGTGCTTCATTTTCTCAGTTGTTACCTACAAATCAACTATGGCATCTGTTGTGATTGATGTTGTTCTTGAGAAGCTTGGAGGAATTCTGATAGAAGAGATAATAAAGGAAGTTTCACTTGTCTGTAATTTCACAAGCGATTTTGAATGGCTGAGGAAGAAACATACAGATATAAAAGTGTATCTCAGAGATGCAGATGCCCAGAGTGCACACAGCGCGACCGTAAGAAGATGGCTGCTGGATGTTGCAGAAATCGCCATGGATGCAGAGGACGTAGTGGATGAATGTGGTCTTCAATCAAAAAGTACTCATAATGAAATCTCTCAATCCTCTTGTGTCTGTGCTTTTAGCTATTTGCAGTTACTGTTTCGCTATAAAATGGCACATCAGACTAAGGACCTGAAAGATAGACTGAGGTCCATTGTGGAAAAGGCAACAGAGCTGAAGCTGGTTGCGAATGTGATTCATTCAGACCAACCCTCCACAAGTACTGTACAGACTGTAAACTTGAGGAGTTTAAATATAATGGAGAGGGATTCCCATCCTGTGGCTATTGAGCACAAGGTTGAACAAGTCCTCCACCTGCTGAATGACCCTGCCGCACCTGTCATTGCCATTGTTGGTATGGGCGGCGTCGGCAAGACATTTCTAATGCAAAATGTTTTCAGCAGAATAAAGGACAAGTATGAGAAATCCATATGGCTGGCAATTTCTCAGACTTACTCACTGAAAAAGTTGCAGCCTGCTCTGGTCATGGAACTGGAGTTGAAAGAGGTGGTTGATGAGAAGGTAGATAAGGTGAAGGCGGCAGAGCTGATTCATGGCCGTTTGGAAAGCAAAAGGTTCCTCGTTGTGTCGGATGACGTGTGGAGGGCAAGCAAGGAAGAGAACCTGGTTTTGGCACTTGGCCTTCCAAGGGGGAATAACCCCCACAGCAAGATTGCAGTCACACCAAGAAGCAAACAGGTGAGCAGCAACATGAATGCCCGTGCTTACGAGTTGCAGCCCTTGTCTGAAGAAGAGAGTTGGAACCTGTTCTGTGCTTTTGCCTTCCAAGAAAATCAGCTGCCACATCATCTTAAAGAGATTGCTCGCCAAGTTGAAGGGCAATGTGCGAGATTGCCCTTGGCTGTCAAAACAATGGCAGCATCTCTGGCGGGTAAGAGATTGTCAAGAGAGTGGGAATTGAAATTGCAGCAGTTAAGAGAAGCATCTTCAACAGAGGATCCAATCATGCAGATTCTCAAGCTGCATTATGATTCTCTCCCTGCTAATCTCAAGCCCTGTTTTGCATATCTTTCTTTCTTTCCCAAAGATGTGCAAATAGAGTACCGCTATCTCATAAACCTGTGCGCAGCAGAAGGATATGTTCCTCAGGGAGAGGACAAGTTAGATCTGGGATGGAGCTATATATGTCATCTTCAAAGTCTATGTCTGGTTGAAAGAGTAGACTACATTGGTTATGATATTAGATATGAACTGTCTGACAGAATGTTCAAAGTGCATGACTTATTACTTGATTTGGCCATTAGCATAGCAAAAGAAGGTCGATATGCATTTAGTGTGGAGGAAGACACCAATAAAGATCTCACTGTGCAAATGGGTAGGAGGTACCAAAGAATTTTAATGGGCAAGAGAAGCATTGGCAATAATGATGTAGATGTCATGTCAAGAAACAGGGCATACTCTGTATCATGTCTTTGCACTCTGTCATTGGCACAAAACAGAGGCATCAGCAATCTTGTTTAATGGTGCGAAAGTATTACACGTACTTGACTTGAGCAGCACTAGTATCTTATCATTGCCAGATTGTGTTGGAAATTTAAAGCTGCTTAGAGTTTTGAATTTAAGTGTGACAAATATTACCGAGGTGCCAGCATGTGTAAGAAGTAATAAGAGTCTTTGCTTCCTCGACATTTCTTATTGCAACCATCTAAAACAGTTCCCTGAGTGGATTAGTGAACTTAATTGCCTTGAACATCTGGATATATGTACTTTATCCAGTGAGAAATCCATGCCTAGGGGAATACCAAAGCTTGTCTCTTTACAGGTACTGAAATCAGATGGTATTAAGAAACTATCTGTGGAAGAGAATGACTTCTTAAAGTTCAAGCATTTTGTCAATTTGGTCAATTTGAAAAGTATAGAAGATGGGATCCTTGTGATGTTGGTGAAGATGCGTACTCTGACAATAAGCAACAGTTGTTCTATTGAAGGTAATCTGTCGGACAAAACGTTAGCTATAAGGCATCTTGAATACCTTGCCCTAGACAACTTTGCAGTTCCAAATTGGATATGTGGCTTCTCAAATCTGATGTAATTGAAATTGAGCCGCCATTGTACTGAATATCCAGCACTAGAAATGATGCCCAACTTAATAAAGTTGGAGTTGAAGGATAATGTTTCTTGCAAGGCATTGCCTCAAGTGTTCGATAAGCCTGGGAGATTCCCTCAGTTGCACTATTTTCAAATTCGCAGATTCCCTGTATTACAAGAGTTACCAAAATTGAATATGTTGAAAAGTCATAATATATTATTTATTACTAGAAAAGGACTATTCATCAAAAAAAAAATTCCATTTCAAATATATATCTTGTCAAGTGAAGTTGTAAAATAGTGAAATAGAATGCAATAATATATCTATTGTCTATAATTTTTTAAATCATGTACATGATCATTTCATTATCATTGATTGTATGGCTTTGAAATATATATATATATATATATATATATATATATATATATATATATATATATATATATATATATATATATATATATATATATATATAAGAGATAGTTATAAAGTTTGAAATATAATTAGCACATAATGAGGTGCAATGTTTACGTAGAGAGCAACATATGTTCTCTGATATTTGAGAGGTACACTTGTATACAATCAACCTATTATATTATATAACATTAAAAAGAAATTATGATAAATGAGAGACCATCTCACGCCTGGCAGCTACTCCTCCTATCTCATTTTCACTTCCACTTCCACTTCCAGATTTCTATTTTTCCTCTAAACCTATCTTGTCGGAAGCAGAAGCTGCCTCTTTTTCCTCCAAGATCATATCAGTGTTGACAAGCTTCATCATAAGCAACCAACATTTACAATGAATAATCCCAAAATAAAAGACTAACAAGAAAATAAACTGTTACAGTAAGAATGCAAACAAATAGAGTAATATGATAAAGAAAAAATTATTGGATACAATATAAGAATACCTTGAGGTTGGTGCTATAACTACCACCATGTGCTTTGCAATAGTATCAATCCCAAAACAAAGGACTAACAAGAAAGTTAATTGTTACTGTAATGCCCCGTCAAGGGATCCAAAGAATTAACCTAGAATTTCACTAAGTTTGGTAACAGTTTTTTTTATTTTTAGAAATTACATGAAAGTAAGTACCACATATAACTTATTCACAATAACGGAAGCAATAGCAATGTCCATCTAAAGAGTAAACATAACATACTCAACAGATTACATTCTTTAAGATCCCTTAACGTTGAATTACATACATGAATCCATCTAGTACAACATCCACATGAAGTAATAATGAAAGTCCAATGTCTAAATATTACATTTCAAATGCTCATTCATCCTTTGTACATGTCACAGGGTATGGCAAGCTCAAAAAAAATACATATGTAGAATAAGGTACATCATCCTATTCTAATCCATGATACATCATCATAGAAGTCATATACATTCATCATAAAGATCAAACAAAATAAACTAAGTGCACGGTTCCTCCCAACCGTTAATAGCATCATTAGACCATCGTGGATTCTAGCCATCCCTCCGTGCGTAACATTCCAAAGCACCGAAGAGATCATCGGCTATTAACATAGTAGGAATGTCACTCCTAAAAACATCCTACTAATATGCAAAGTAAAGCATAAGGTAACATCATCTAACATATGCAAATCATCAATATAAGAAACATACCAATAAATACATCTATCATAAGGTATATCATCAATCATAATGATCCAAGAACAGAATGAAGATAAATACCAACCAAGAATACTCCAACCATGGTGTCTCGAACGGATCTCAAATGATAAGAGTAAAATACACTACCACCTGACCGTGTGGAACTTAAGTGGTCCACTCCCACCATGCTGAGGAGATAATCTCAAGTCCCAAGCAGGCTATCAAAATCACATAGCATAAATCCCTATAATCCAGGAATCCTAAAAGTATACTAACTCAAAGGTTCCAATCACACACAAAAAATCGACATCTAATTCCCAGAGGCACACAAAGACATGTAGGAACCTACTATGCAAGCGAAAAAGTGTCATCGCATTTATCTCGTACAAGTTACCTTGACAGTTAGCTAAACTCCACGGGTCCATACAGATCTCATGCGGCCACTAGTATCCTCTCATACTGACGAGGCATACTATGGAATGCAAGGTCGCAACCATGCGTTCTCACTACTCCCATCCTAGCCTATACAAGCACTCAAGGCATGGGCGAGAACAAAAACTCTTATCTTTTTAGGTTCATTCAGTTAGTATTAGGTGTGAATGTTATCACTTATTAATCCAACTTACAATGAGTTACCCTGGTAGCCTCTTAAGGCCCCGGCCCCCATTGCAAGCCACTTCCCAACACTATAAGTAGATTACCTACCCTAGGCTCGTGGAATCATAAATCACCACAGTCCTGTACAAGCAACTGTAAAGAAAATCCAAAAGATAATCCATAAAAAGAATCATCAAATAAGCATCAAATATCCATAATAAGAATCATCAAATCTCCAAGATAAGAATCATCAAATCTCCATGAGCATCCAAAAAGCATCCATAGAAAATCATGACCACAACAGTTCTCTATTGGCAACTGAAGGCATCATTGATAATCATAAGTATCCATTGGTTCTCAATAACCAAAATATATCTCAAAATAAATCACCATAATCATTGGTTCTCAACAAGCAACCAAGAATATATCAAAATCATACTGATCGAAGACTCCAAAATGGTTGAGTCAAACATGTCACAACATGACATCATCAAGAATAAATCCACATTTTAGTCCCATCATGGTGACTAGAAAGTAATCCTCCAAGGATAACTGATCGATGACTCAAAAATGATTAGCTCAAGTGTCTCATACGCATACATCTCAGCTTCACACATGAAGACTGATGAACAATAACAATCAGTAAATACAAACATTTCATAGAGCATACGATCACATTACCATGGTTGGGCTTATAAAGATCGAGATCAAATAAGATCAACATGCCAACACATCTCATAACCCCCGAGCCTCTGGTAACAACCTAAGACTGGTCAACACTAGTCAACCCAAAACCCAAAACAAGAAGCATAAAGAATACACGATGCAAACACATGTTTTGGTTTTGCTATCTTACATAGTTGAATCAAGTGTAGAGGTTTCCAGTTTTCTGTTTGCAAGTATATTTTCAAGTGTCTCATGTTTCATCATTTGACCTACAAGTCAACCCGTTTGTTCCCCGATAACATTATCCTTCCATTATTAAAAATTACATTCTAAGAATAGCTTAAGGGTAAATATTTACTAAACTGATCATCATTGACCTTTAATTAAATTGTTCTCTTATTTAACCATGATCCATATTCTAATTGATTAACCTTTCAACTTTTCTAAGATCATTATTCGTTATATTATAAGAGGACCAATTATCATTCTTCGAATAAGAGATTATAACTTTATTTATCTCAATCCATAGGTACACCATCCATGACCTATTAACATCTTTTTAGTTTTTAATTAGAAACTTAATTAAGTATTACTAAAGTTTGAGTCTTTGAATTTAATCATTATCATCATTGACAACCATATAATATCTAAATTCATAATTCAAGTCATAAGACTTATCAACTTCGATATAGATAATCTACAATTTCGTTAAAAGAATTATATCAAATAAATCTCTATTACATAACTTGATTATTAATTAAATCTAATTAACTCTTATTAACTGATTTAATTAATAATTGCATAACCACAAGAACATTCTAATTAACATCAGTTGACTAATAACTAACTAGAATTCTGTAAGTTAAAAGTCAACTATAATTCAATACTCAAATGATCATATTAATAATTCAATAATAATAACTTGTTAATATTTAATGACAAGCTATATTGAGAATCTTATTATTAAATATTTAATGATCACATACATCACTCTGCAACAATGTTCTCATTTATATTTTAATAATAAGTTATAATAAATCCTCAATACCAGGTATTATTATCTCAAATAGGTTTTCCCTATGTACGTTGATTCAGTTAACTGATAATCTTCCAAATTATTAAACAATTCAATTTGATTAATATCTTTTACAGTACTTCGATCATTAACTAATCTCCTTTAGAGTAACTCTGTTCGTATTAGTTGATAACTATTTAAACTATTTATACTATTATTTATTAATAGTTTGTTAGACTCAACAAACATTAATAAATAATAAACTTATCACAACTATAAATAATCAATCTAGAGAACTTTTACATAGAACTTCACTAGCTAACTCTTAGTACCATTAAAGTATTCAAACATATTAACCAATAACATAATAATTCAATCTTAATCCAATATCATTTAGAGTTTCTAAATTTAAATCAACATAATATAACTTATCATCCTACAATTATTTATTCAAAATTAAAATCAACCATTAGACTCCATTTTCTAATTGTTCTAATAATATTTTGTCTATACAAAAGTTGTTTGAAAAATATCCCTATCACAAACCAATAAGACTCATTGTAGATTTTAACATGAATAATTTTCAAATTCTTAGCATTATCATCTTCATTAAACAACTTTAAAATTGTTTAATAGTATTCAATATACATTATAAAAAGTCCACTCTATAAACTATATTAAAATCTCTTTTCTTTTAATCCATTTACTTAGATTGACTAATAATTAACTATACTTCTTCTACTATTAACTAATCTTAATTAAATTTGATTTAATTAGATTAGATAATAGACCATATAAAACTAATGCATATTAATAAGATTCTAATAAGGGAAGATTGCAATAATATCTTTAATTCATTAAATAATCTCCAATAGATTATCTCTAATCAAATTTGTTGATAACTATTTAAATCATTATTTATTAATAGTTTATTAGATCTAACAAATATTAATAAATAATAAACTCATCAAACTATATTTTCATAAGCCCCATTAGTTATTATTTAACTAACCTTTAAGGCATATCAATAATTCAAATCGTAGCTATGTTATAACAATGTTATAATGTAACTATGACTCCTTGTCAATATAATAATTCTTATTTAAATCTAAATCTAATATCATTAAAATTTGAGTCTCTTAATAATCATCATTAAACACTTTTACCACCCCTTAACTATATATTAAATAGTATTTAATATACATTAAATAATTAATATTAAAAGTCATCCATTCTCTATTGAATTTAATATCTCTATCCATCAGCTCCATCCACAAACTTTCCATTAAAAATCTTCATTAATTCATTTAAAAAATTCTTATTAGTCTTTAGACTAATTAAATAATTATTAAATTCTAATTATATTACTTTGATATATTATTTTTGTGAAGTTTAAGCATAAAGAACTCTTGATTATGGGAAATGAAGAGACATCCGTTCTTGAATAAAACAGTCCCAGTACAACGTCCATATCTCCCTAATGAACCGTTGGATCGGACTGAAATTTAAATATGTTGGAGAGGGTCAAGTTGCGTCGATTCTGACTGGAGCGATCGAATAAATTTGATTCCGATAAAAAGTTATGAATGACTGAATTTGGGTCTATCCAAGAGGCAACGATAGGACAATTTGTGATGAATTAAGAATTTCTTCTTAAAATAATTGTTCTCTAAATTTAACCATAAAAGGGTTTGTTCATATGCATCTAAAAATATAATTGATAAAAAGATTACATCTAATCATTCGAATTTTCACCATAAAATTTCTATTTTAATTCCAAATCTTGTCTATCTAATTTCACAATATAAATTCGAACCCAAACTCGATTAAGATCTAATTATTTCTCCTTAATTGGATCTAAGATTTTTTTTTTCTATTATTTTCTTCTCAACCAAATAAAATATCTTGATTCCAATTTCAAATAGTAGATTCAATCATAGAGAGTATTCAGATACATAAAACAGATATGATGAAGACAGGAAGAGAAAGAGTGCAAAAAAAAAAATGAGAATATCACGAGTGCACCTGGACACTGATGCTAATTTGTCATGTCTCAGAAGTCCATAGAAAATTCTTTCCTTCTCCATCATTCACAATTCTTCCAAGAATCCAAGCCGATCGAATCCTCCAAGTGATTAGAAGTGGTAGAAGGAGCATAGAAGCAAGTAGAAAATATATGAGCATATGAATCTTTACCCCTGCATGTAAGCTTTGAAGCTTCTATGTTTGCTTGTAGCTCTTGGCTTCCATTAAGCTTGTAGCTTCCATTAAACTTTTCTTTTAAGCTTCTATGAATGCTTGAATATCAAGAGCTCTCAAGAAACTTTTGAAATGCTTCTTGAAACCCAGCTAAAAGGTGTCACCAACTAAGCATGGGTCTTTTCCAATTCTTTTTTGATGAGTCATAGAATTGTAGACACCTTGTGCTTAATTGATGCAGTAACCCCCTTGTTGTTGACACATGTTAATTCCCATGCAAGCTTATAACTCCAATTTACTTTACTCTTTCCAATTTTATTTATTAAGTCTCATGTACTAACTTTAATATCTCCACTTTTCAATCTTAATATATTTATATTTTAATCATATGAGATTTAGAATCTTTTAATAATTTAAAATATATTTTCCACTTTTTAAATTTTATTTTTCAAAACTTTATTGCTAAAATATCTATTAGCTTTAGTCATCTATTTAAAAATAAGCTCCAAATATATTATTATTAAAATAAATATTGTCACATTCTAAATTTAATATTATAACTTTTATCTTCCAATTTAATTATTTTATTTAATTAATCTTCCAATTAATTAAATAAAATAAATGTCAAAATACCATATTAATTTTCTATTAAATTAAACCATTAACTAAATCTTTTAATTAGGCTTAATTAATAGAAAATACTCCAAAGACTCACAAAGGTAAAAATACGAAAAATCCATCATAGCCAATATACATACAAATCAGACCAAGGGGTTTATATCACGAATTACATCATCTGACGCATTCGAAGGGTACTCAACTCAGATACTTGTCCTAATTTTTAATTAGAACAAATGGCTTAAAGGGTTGGGATTTGGACTTGAGAATTTATCTCCCCTCTCTTATCATTGAGATAATGTGATAGGGTACGCTCATCCTGGCAATTTAGGGAAGTCGATACCCGGTACCTGCAACCTGCATAAAAACCATGCATGTACAAGCACAATATATACTAAACTAAACAGGCAATGGCAGGAAGTGGTGCATCGTGTAGATCCCGACTAGTAGGTGACTACGACTCCCTTCCTTAACCACATCAGACACACCATACAAAAGAAAACACACAAAGAAAACACGCACACCATACACATGCAAGTATGGGGTAAGTATCCAAAAAAAAACACATATGATAATAAATCATCTTACTAATCATCAACATGAAACTAGCTCTAAAAGAGTTCAATAATGATAACAAAATGCAAACCAAGGGCAGGCACTACAGTTACAGTAAGAATGCACACAAATAGAGTAATATGATGAAGAAAAAATTATTGAATACAATAATAAGAATACCTTAAGAAACTTGTGCTATAACTGCCACCATGTACTTTACAAATGTATCAAGCAAAGCCCATGGCTTGTAAGATTATACAAAAATAGATACAAAATGATAATTCCCAACAGAATTGATCAAAAATATCTCCACTCCATATTATTAACTCCCCAAGTCACCTAAGAGCATATGTAATCCACCTCAATGTTACAAACTTGAAGACGTATGGGCTGAATGCATATATTTATAAATTTTAACATAATTTGCTCCTAAAGAGAATACTTTCAATTCTTGTAAACATCATTGTTTCCTTAGTAATACTTCTTTTTATTGGTTACTAACATATGTTTGGAACTTTCAAACAATGCCACACACTAGAAAGAGAGGAATCTATGACTGCGACATATTTTCTGTCCACCATGTTCGGACATAAATGAGTAAGTTTTTGTAATATAACTACTACACCATGAATTGCATTAAGAATGTCACTAAGTCTTTCTCTAATACTACACTGCAGTACATAAAAGTCTATTTTCTTGGAACTCCAACTATAAAATCGACATTGTTTTGTAATAACATTATTTTTGTAGTCATTCTAATCTGTGATGGTGAATTTGAAATCTCTGATGCGTACTCAGGCGCAAACCTCTGATCCATTGACTGAATTTCCTCCCTTGCTAGTGACGGTGGTGGGGTTTTGGCCTCAAGGGATGTGTTGGTGTGGTTGTTGAGGTTGTTGGGTCAACCTTTGACAGGCCTTTGTGCGCTTCCAAGGGCTCCAAGGATATAGAGTTATTTGATGCCAACCGCTTTGTCTCTCCTTTTTCTGTAGAGGGGGGTGTTGGTATTAGCACTTCTCCTTCCATTGTTGGTTCTGAGATATCTCAACCGGAGAGGATTCTAGTCAAGTCTATGTTATCTCATTCATTTGTTGATGAAGCAATTATGTGGGAAGTTGTAGAATGGAAGGAGGTTGTGGTGGGGGGTTTGAGGGTTTCAAATGGGCCCTCTTATGCCCAGTTTGTTAAACCCTTCTTGACCTATAAATCTATTACTATTGATTTGGATAAAGATACAGTTTCAAAGATTGAGCAAAGCTCTACTACCCTTGAGGGTGATGCAGTTATTTGTCATTTCAGGGGCTTCTGGCCCTCTCTCAAGAAGCTTCACGCTTGGATTGCTAAGCATTGGGAACCATATCTAACTAACATTGTTCAGATCTTTCCTATGGTGAAAGGTTTCTTTATTGCTAGATTTGATAATGCGGATGATGGGAAAACCATTCTATGTGACCCTTTCTTCACATGGGAGAACCACTTCCCTTTGATGATCAAACCTTGGCACAAAGACTTCAACCCTGCCACTGAATCATTCTGCAAAATGCCTATTTGGGTATGACTCTTAACCTCCCTCTTCATCTTCGGCATGATTATGTTCTTGAGGAAGTAGGTGAGGCTTTAGACGATTTTTTAATGGTGGACTCGAAATCCTCTGATATATTGCATTTTACCTATGCTCGGATTCTTGTCGATATTGATGCGTCCAAAGGCCTTCCAGCAGATATTAAACTATGGAGTCCTATGGTCTCTTGGATTCAGTCTTTAGATTATAAAGGTCTCTTGTTCAAATGTAGGATCCGCTTCAACACTAGGCGTGTTACGGCAAAGTGTGAAGTCAAATCTAAGAAACCCTCCTCATGGTAGATGGGTGCTTTGTTGCAACATTTACGTTGTCCAAGATGCCTTCATCTGAGGTGGAGGTTCCCTCTGAGGTAATTGCTGATTGCCAGGATATTGTCCCTTCTCCTGATCATTTGTTAGCAGCTGGTCAAGGTCAGATGGATGATGTTGTTGCAATCCATCCTGTGGTTAGCTCCAGTTGTGGTGCCTCTATAGTTACTTTAATTGTTGCTGCTGATCAGAATAATGTTGTTGACTCTACCCAGCATGATGTTCAAGAGCCTATTGTTGCTAGAAATGACCATTGTATTGGTTTTGAGGCTTCTAAGGGAAGGTCTAATGTTACTGGCCCTGTCCAAAATGGTGGATCGGGTGCTCCTGGTTGTGATACCATTATCCATGTCATTAAAGGTGTAGGGGCTATTGATTCCAGCAACTATATTGATTTCTTGGTCTGGCACTATATGGCAGCCAAGATTGAGGAGGGATGGATTACAGTAAAAGGCAAACATTCAAAGAAGTTTCCATCCAATTCTTCTCCTAAAGCCCACAAGTTGGGGGGTAAGGGAAAATCTTAGTTCTCTCTTCTTTTGTCTTTTTGGATGGTCAGTTTATTACGAGCTTATTCTTTTTTGACCACCAATTTTGTGGGTGGGGGTTATGAGATGTTGGGCTCCCCCTCATTTGTCTGTCTCATTGTGTTTATGCCCTATTTTTCTTTGAAGAGATTATTGTATATCTTTCCATTTAGTTTGCAGCATGTCTTGCTTTGCACCTTCTTTCTATTTGGGTTTCAAGGTTCCTTCAAAACCTATTTTTCTTAATCAAAAACATTATTTCATTAAAGGTGTAGGAGCTGCTAACTATGACAACTTTGTTGATTTGTTGTTCTAGCACTCTATGGCAGTCAAGATTGAGGAGGGATGGATTACGGTTAAAGGAAAACATTCAAAGAAGTTCCCACCCAATTTTGTTCCTAAAGCCCACAAGTTGGGGGCTAAGGGAAAATCTTAGTTCTATTGTCTTTTTTCTTTTTAGGTGGTTAGTTTATTAAGGGCTTATTCTTTTTCGACAACCAATCCATGTGGGTGGGGGTTATGAGATGTTGGGATCCTCTCCATTTGTCTGTGTCTTGTTGTATCTATGCACTATTTTTTCTTTGAAGAGTTCATTGTATATCTTTCGATTTAGTCTGCAAGTTGTCTTGCTTTGCACCTGCTTTGTATTTGGGTTTCAAGGTCCCTTCAAAACCTACTTTACCTAATCAAAAATATTAGTTCATTAAAAATTAATATGCAGTACCCTTGATCAAAAGAGGATAACTTCTTAGATCAGAAAAGAAGTGTAATTTCTTATTTTGATCAATAAAGTTCTTATTTGTGCGGGTTGGGTTCTTCACCTCTACAAAGAGGGTAATTCCTAGGATAAAAAATTTGTTCTATGTATTTTTATTTCTGGTTCAAGTTTTAACATGGTATCAGAGCCTAGTTTGCACCTTCAAGCTTGAAGCAGAATTCTTATTCTTGTGTATTTTTATCACATCTTTGTCTGATCAATACTTTTCATTATGGTGCTCGGTCTTAAAATTGAAGATAGATTAGAGGAAGCCTCAAACTTCACATCCTGGAAGTGTAGAATTTTGATGGTTTTTGAAGAAAATGATATTCTTAACTATGTGGAGTCTAATGTTACCATGCCATCTGATAATGCAGAGAAAACAACTTGAAAAAGGAAAAACACCATGGGAAAGAAGATTCTTATTGATTTTGTAAAGGAACATTTAGTCCCTATTATTTTTGAGTTAAATTCTGCAAAGGAAATGTATGAAATTGTCTTGTAAAGATCAACAAAGGAGCTAAGGTGTTTATATTATGTAGAAGTAATCAGTTTCCTAGGAATTAATGAAGAATGACAAAGCTACCTTTACTAATACTTGAAATTTTCATGGAGAATTGGTGCAAGGGCACCTAGGTGAGCTAAAGGAAGACCTAGGGCTCCTTTTGGGATTTTTTCTTGTAGTGGTGCTAGCCACACCACTAGGTGAACAATAGGGCTAGTCTAGTCCTAAGGTGAGTTTGTGTAAGCTAAGTTGTTCTTAGTTGCTCAAAATTGCCAATTTGGCTATATAGAGCATTTTTGGGAATTTGAGGCTAGAATGGTCAAACAAATGTATAGAGGACCTTATTATGTTTTCTTCAACCATTTAAGGCCTTCGGCATGGTTTGACATCATTGGGAGCAAGTTTGAGAGTCAATTGCTCAAAATTGCAAAACTTGCTCAAAATTGTCAATATTGTCATTGACAACTTTTCTTGCAATTGAGCAACTTTTCGGTTGGAGCATTCTAACTGTTTGAAACAGTTAGGAGAACTCGTGGAAAGCCTGTATGAGGCCATTCTCAACTAGTTCAAAGGGTTTGAGAAGTTGGGTTTTACATTGTATGGACTGAGCAGCAAGTTATTTTTAAACAGTATTATGCTTTTGTGTGATTTTGGTTGGCAAATGGATTAGATTTGGAACTTTTTGTTTTGGAGGTGTTAGAATAGATTAATTGGAGTTTCTGTAGAGTTTTAGTTTGTTGTTTTACAAGGTTTTGGTTGCTTGAATTAATTATTTTGAATTCCATTAGTCTGCTGTTCTGAATCAAGCTGTCCACACAAATGGAGTCATAGGGCCAATTCTCACAGTTCAATCTGTACAATTTTTGGGGATTTGGAACATGACTCCATGTACATTTTTTATAGTGGAGATGGGGCCCTAGAAATCTAAGGAGCTATTTATGAAGTGATGCCCTAGGTAAGTCCTGGTAACTTGGTTAGGGATCACAGAGCAGAGGAAGTGGAATTAGAGTGGTTGAATGTGTTTGATACTTCAACTTGAGTTTTGGATATGCTAAAAGGTGTTAAGGAGTAACCCTAAGCCCAATGGGTAGCATTGAACAAGGTCCTAAGGAAGGCAAAACTGTCCTGCATCAAATTGCTCTCAAAAACCTTGTTTAAGGCTATTTTTGTGGTTGTATTGTATGGACAGATTGAAGCTCTCAAACCCCCAAAATCCTTAAGAACTTTGAAAAGGGTGTTTGGAATGGTAATTTTTTTTACCACTTATTAAGGGTTTTCGTAAATTAATTGGATTTTTCCCTATTTGAAGGGCTAATTGCTTGTAGCCCTAAAGATGCATTGGAATGCACTTTTGCTTGGTTAATGGAACTCAATTAGGGATTCAAGCCAAATTATGCTTGGGAATGTTAAAGGAAGTCCAAATGCCTTCCTAGATGACCCAACAACCATTTGGGAGGTTATGCACATTTGGGGGTTACTTGTGTTGAAGGGAGTTAATAGGGTAGAACATTGTTCTCCCTTATTAACATGGACCAATTGAATGGTTAGGATTTATTGAATAGAGTCCTAAGGAGCATAGGGTGAGTAGAAGCCCTATTTGGTCAAGTGTATGA
Organism: Cupressus sempervirens; assembly: GCA_028749045.1. Classification (NCBI taxonomy): domain Eukaryota; kingdom Viridiplantae; phylum Streptophyta; class Pinopsida; order Cupressales; family Cupressaceae; genus Cupressus; species Cupressus sempervirens. Next base: position 540,606,081 of record CM053785.1, read on the forward strand.
CCTAAGGAGACCTTAGGAGAGCTTGGGATAAGAAGCAAGATTGGTTGTCACATCAAAGTGGTATCAGAGCAAATTAAAGACTTGAGAAAAATGGTGTATGTCTACAGCTACTGGAGAATCAATAGGTGAGTCAAGCATGGTGACTACGGCAAAGCTAGCTAAAGAATTTGATGGGCAGAAGGAGAAGAATAGACTCCTTGAAGTAGCCTTGGAAGAGGTGAAGATAAAATTAGAGGAAGTTGTTGATGCAACTAAAAATAAGGAAGAAGAAGACAATGAGAAGGGTAAGGAGGTAGCAAAAGAGGATGTTGTACCTCAACCTAACCCTGTCTTGAATGAAGAACCCTTCTTGAATGCTATCAAAGCCCTAGAAGGAAAAGCTTTAGAAGGTGTGCCACTTTTCAGTGGAAAGATGGACATTGATGTAGTGATGGATTGGTTGGATGGCATGGAGAACCATTTTGAGTGTGAAGGGGTATCAGAGACACAGAAGGTCAAAGTGGCTAAGTCAAGACTCAGGGCTCAGCCTTGACATGGTGGAAGTATGTACAAGATGAAAGGATCAACATGGGATAGAATCCTATCACCAACTAGAATGCCATGGTTACTAAGTTAAAGGAGAACTTCCTACCTAAGGACTTTGAGATCCAAGTCCATAAAAGAAGGCAAAGACTAAAGCAAAAAGACCTAGATGTAACCTCTTATATAGAGGAGTTCCAGAGATTGTGACTCAGGTCCAAAAATAAAGAAGAAGAGCCAATAAAGGGGGCTAGATACTTAGGAATTCTAAAATGGAACATCCAAATGGTTCGAAGGTGTCATCAGCTAGCCTTAAAGGTGGAGGAAAAGAACAGGAAGAAGGGAGACTAATTTTAAAGACAGAGGTAAGGGTAGAAACCAAAGAGGACAAAGAGGAGGTTACCAAGGTAGAGGTAATGAGAAGAGGAAAGGAATCAAGGTGAGAACAAGCTCACTGAGCAAACCAATAAAGGAACTCCTAGAGGGGGTTATGGCAGAGGTAAGAGTAACCAAGGAGGCTTAAACAGAGGTAGAGGATCAAGCAGAAGTAGTTCTTATTTTGCCACTATAAAATGCTATGACTGCAGACAATTAAGCCACCTTGCATATAGATGCCCTGATAAGCCCTCTTCTTCTAACCCTAACAAGTCCTCTTCTTCTAATCCTGACAAGAGGATAGCATATGTTCAAGAGGACAATTGCAGCAAGGATTCTGAAGTGGACCATATAGAGTCAGAAAAGGGAGAGAATTTTATGTTTAGAAGGATGTTGATTAAACAACTTGCTCCTGATGAGCCTAAACATAGAAGAGCTCTATTTAGGATTAGATGTAAGATCCTAGGGAAGGTATGCAAAGTGGTAGTAGGCTTTGGATCTACTAATATAATATCAGAGGAAGCAGTGGAAAAGCTTAAACTACCTAAGGTGGCACATGTGAATCCCTACAAGGTGACTTGGCTCAACAAAGGACAAAGTATAGTGGTCAATGAGTAGACTTGGGTGGACTTCTTTGTTGCAGGTTATAAGGACAAATTGTTATGTGACATCCTACCGATGGATGCTTGCCATCTGCCATTAGGAAGACCTTGGCAATTTGATAGAGAAGCATTGTATGATGGGAGGACAAATTCCATCTCATTTAAGAAGGGAGGCAGGACATTCAAAATCAACTCTTTGTTGGAGGGAGAATAGACACAAACCAAGGTACTTAGTGCTTTGTTGTGTAGTGGTAAGGAATTTGTGAAGGACCTCAAGGATGAGGAGGGCCAGAGTTATGTAGTAGTACTGAAGTCTAAAGGAGAGGAGAATATAGTTAAAGAACTATTACCAAAGGAAGTACAAGAGTTGCTTGAGAAATACAAAGACGTTGTAAGTGATGGAGCTCCTCCTACCCTACCATCAAGAAGGGTCATAAGGGATCAAATTGACTTTGTTCCAGGTGCATCCCTACCTAACAAGGCAATATACAAGCTCACTCCAGACCAAAACTTGGAAGTGGCAAGCCAAGTGCAAGAATTAATGGATCAAGGTCTAATTCAAAAGAGCATAAGCCCATGTGCAGTCCTTGTGGTATTGGCATCCAAGAAAGGAGGGAAATAGAGATTGTGTACAAACTTAAGAGCCATAAATAGGATCACAATCAGGTATATGTTTCCCATACCTAGGATTGAGGATCTCATGGATTGCCTTGGAGGAGCAATGTATTTCACTAAATTGGATTTGAAGAGTGGATACCACCAAATCAGGATTAAGGAGGGAGATGAATGGAAAACAACATTCAAGACCATAGATGGGCTCTATGAATGGCTAGTGATGCCATTTGGTCTCTCAAATGCTCCTAGCACATTCATGAGGCTCATGAATGAAGTGCTTAAAGACTTCACAGGCAGATTTGTAGTTTTGTATCTAGATGATATACTCATCTTCAACAAGACTAAGGAGGAGCAAATCAAGCATGTGGAGGCAATATTGCAGAGGTTGCATGAAGAGAAGCTTTCCATCAATCTTGAGAAGTGTGACTAATTTAAGCAAGAGCTGGTGTACCTAGGCTTTGTGGTGTCTAAGGAACCTTGAAGATGGACCAAGAGAAGGTTGATGCAATCCTCAACTGGCCACCACCTACTACTTCAACTGTGGTAAGAAGTTTTCATGGTCTTGCTCAATTCTATAGGAAGTTCTTTAGAAACTTTAGTGGCATATGTGCACCTTTGCTAGAGACTATAAAGGGTGGAATCAAGTCCAAGTTTAGGTGGACTTTAGAAGCTGAAAAATCATTTGAAATTCTCAAGAAGAAAGCTACCCAAACTATTTTGCAACTACCTAGTTTTGAGAAACTCATCACCCTAGAGTGTGATGCAAGTGACCTAGCAGTAAGGGGGGTATTGAGTCAAGAAGGTAGACCAATAGCCATCTTTAGTGAAAAGCTTAATAAGGCCAAAAAGAAGTATTCTTCCTATGACCTTGAACTCTATGCCTTAGTTTAGTCCCTTAGGAAGTGTAGGCACTATCTATTGCCGAAAGAGTTTGTTGTGTTTATTGATAATCAGGCCCTAAGCTACATCAACACTCAAGAGAAGTTAAGCAATAGGCACTTGAAGTGGATGGAGTACTTGCAAGCATTCACTTTCACAATCAAGCACAAGAAAGGAATAATGAATAAAGTGGCAAATGCATTGAGCAAGAGGGTGTTGACTGTTCAAAAAGTTCAGCTACATAGCATTGGAATAGAGAGCTTCAAGAGTCTCTATAAGGAGGATGGAGACTTTGGAGAGGCCTACAAGGTATGTTCAGATTTTGAGCACCACTTTCACAAAAAATTTTCTAAGTTTACCTTACAATATGGGTTTCTCTTTAAGGGTAATCAGTTGTGTGTGCCAAGGGGATCAATAAGAGAGAACCTAATACAAGTGAAACAAAATCGGAGTCTAAGTGGACACTTTGGTGTTAGTAAAACCTTGGAATTGGTCCAAAGATTCTATTATTGGCCAAAACTAGTCCGAGATGTGACCAAGTATGTGGAGCAGTGCATGGATGAGAAATGCAAGTCTTTATCAGCCCTTACCAATCCCAAATAGGCCATGAGAATGTGTGAGCATGGATTTCATTATGGGGCTCCTAAAGACAAAATAGGGCTATGATAGTATCTATGTAGTTGTTGATAGGTTCAGCAAGATGGGGCACTTCATCCCATGTAAAACAACCAATGATGCAAGCTACATTGCCCATTTTTTCTTCAAAGAAGTGCTAAGGATTCATGGCCTTCCTTTAGCATAGTTTTAGATAGAGATGTGAAATTCATGAGTCACTTTTGGAAGACTCTGTGGGGTAGACTTGGCACAAATTTGTCATTTGGATCAACATACCATGCTCAAACTGATGGTCAGACTGAGGTGGTCAACAAGGTGCTAGGTAACCTTTTAAGATGCCTAACTAAGGAGTATGCCTACAATGACAGTAGGAATAGGACCACAAGTAGAAGCCCCTTTGAAATTTTCTATGGCATGCATCCTAGAGGTGTGTCTAAGTTGAGGGATCTTGGAGGAATGGAGCATAGGAGTGGACAAGCTGAAGATTTTTCCCAAAAGATGAAAGAGATACAAGAGCAAGTCAAAAAGAGTATTCAAGACAATACCCAAAAGCTAAAAACCAAGGTAGATGAAAGGAGAAAGGACATATAATTCTTCATTGGGGATTATGTCATGGTGCACTTAAACAAGGCAAGATTGCAGAAAGGAGTGCCTACTAAGTTGCAAATGAAGAAGGTAGGACCTTGCAAGTTCATAGCAATATATGGGGCAAATGTATACAAGGTGGATTTACCATCAAATTTGGGCATATCTCCAGTTTTTAATGTGCAAGACTTGGTTCAATTTAAAGGAACATTGCCTACCAATGCTACCGACAGTCAAGGACTTCAGGATGACTTGGCACCCACAGTAGTTCCTTCCCATACCAAGTTGGAGGTTGAAAAGGTTCTAAACTCAAGAATCAAGAAAACCACTAGAAACAAAACTTACATGGAACACATTCTCAAGTGGAAGGACAAACTAGACTCAGAAGTCACCTGGGTTGCTAAGGAAGACTTCAACAAACTGGGCATTAGCAATGATCTACTATCCACAAGAGTGACATAGCTTTTCTTTGCGGGTTAGTATGTTGCAAGGGCACCTAGGTGGGCTAAAGGAAGACCTAGGACTCCCTTTGGGATTTTGGCTTCTAGTGGTGCTAGCCACGCCACTAGGTGAATAATAGGGCTAATCTAGTCCTAAGGTGAGTTTGTGCAGGCTAAGTTGTTCTTAGTTGCTCAAAATTACCAATTTGGCTATATGGAGTATTTTTGGGTTTTGGAGGCTAGACTAATCAAACAAGTATTAGAGGACCTTATTATGTGTTTTTCAACCATTTAAGGCCTTTGGCATGGTTTGACATAATTGGGAGCAAGTTTGAGAGTCAATTGCTCAAAATTGTCAATATTGTCATTGGCAACTTTTCTTGCAATTGAGCAACTTTCGATTGGAGCATTCTAATTGTCTGAAATAGTTAGAAGCACTCATGGAAAGCCTATATGAGGCCATTCTCAACCTATTCAAAGGGTTGGAGAAGTTAGGTTTTGCATTGTACATGGACTGAGCAGCAAGTTATTGTTAAACAATATTATTTTTTTGTGTGATTTTGGTTGGCAAATGGATTAGATTTGGAACTTTTTATTTTGGAGGTGTTAGATTAGGTTAATTGGAGTTTTTGTACAATTTTAGTTTGTTGTTTTACAAGGTTTTGGTTGCTTGAATTAATTATTTTGAATTCAATCAATCTGTTGTTCTGAATCAGGCTATCCACACAAATGGAGTAATAGGGCTAATTCCCATTGTAGAATCTATACATTTTTGGGGGATTTGGAACATTACTCCATGTACATTTTGTGCAATGGAGATGGGGCCCTGGAAAGCTGATGAGCTATTTATGAAGTGATGCCCTAGGCAAGTCCTAGTAACTTGGTTAGGGATCACAAAGCAAAGGAAGTGGAAGTAGAGTGGTTGAATGTGTTTGATACTTCAAACCTGAGTTTGGAATATGCTAGAAGGTGTTATGGAGTAATCCTAAGCCTAGTGGGTAGCATTGGACAAGGTTCTAAGGAAGGCAAAACTAAACTGCATCAGATTGCTCTCAAAACCCTTGTTTTAAGGCTATTTTTGTGGTTGTACTATACGGATAGATTGAAGCTCTTAGACCCCCAAAATATTTAAGAACTTTGAAAATATTTTTTGGAATGGTAATTTGTTTCACCAATTATTAAGGGTTTTTGCAAGTTAATTGGATTTTACCCTATTTGGAGGGCTAATTGCTTGTAGCCCTAAACAAAAACTTGAATGCACTTTTGCTTGGTTAATGGAACTCGATTAGGGATTCAAGCCAAATTATGATTGGGAATGTTAAAGTAAGTCCAAATGCCTTCCTAGATGACCTAGCAACCATTTGGGAGATTATGCACATTTGGGAGGTTATGCACATTTGGGGGTTACTTGTGTTGAAGGGAGTTAGAAAGCAAGATTGTTCTACCTTATTGATGTGGACCAATTGAATGATTAGGATCTATTGAATAGGGTCCTAAGGAGTATAGGGTGAGTAGAAGCCCCATTTGGACAAGTGTATGACCTAAGGAGACCCTAGGAGAGCTTGGGGTAAGAAGCAAGATTGGTTGTCACATCAAGAATGCTAGAAGTAGCAAACAACTAGACTAATATAAATTTTGAGCATAGTCTTGTATTAAATTAAAAAATAAAAGAATGAAGTATCGAGGAACTTGAAAAGACAATTAAACACTACAATAGTATGAGTTCTTAGCCTCAATGATGCTAATCTTTTTTAATTGTGTCCAAAATTCCCAAGCACTTGCCAAATTATAATGACATTGTCCACTAATGTTTCTATAACTTCATTTGTTAACTCCAAGTATGTTTTTTGAGGTTCTATATTAGTTTCATTTTAGCCATGCAACATGTTTATCTTCAACTAGGGGCACACTAAGATTCTTAAGAGTTAATATTAACAGGGCCAACAAAATTGAATATTGTTTCATAAAATGACACATCTCAATCAAAGATAGACTTGATATTTACTGATAGGAAACATATTTTCACCTTCCATACATGATAGAACTAAAACATACAAAAGAATAGTATTGCACAAGAAATTTTGATAAATGGCTCACTTCAAGAAATAAGACACTATATTTTGGACCAAAATTTTGACAAAGAAAAATGTCAAGGCAAGGGACTGTGACATACTCTTTTCTTAACAAACCATGATTTTAGACATCTTTGCATTACCAAGAGAAATAAAACAAATAAAGAAACAATAATTCTAAAAATATCTCTCCCTCAATCTAGCACACATAAAAAATGCACACCCTTAAAATTTGTAAAAAATGAACATTTAGGCAATGGGTGCTCCTAATTCATGAAATTAACTAGCAACACTGGTGGGTTGTTTAGGGTCCTATCATTTTTTCATTTTCTATTAGAATTCTAGAATATGAGATGATGCAAATTATGGAATAATAGTCATGTATGCTTGAATCAACTAAGCAACCCAAGGAGAGCCATATGAGGCACTACCTACCTTGGAATGAAAAAAAAAGTGAAATCAACAAAAAAATCTTAGAGTCCAACTCTCACTTTTAAAAGGTCAAATGATACATCTTCTAATAGAAAAATATTTTTGGTCTTTGGAAATAGGGACTAGATCAAAATATGAATTGAGGATGCATGGCTAAAATTGTATTGGTATTGTTCATCGAGCAATTGTATTGTATTGCTAACAAATATGGGCATGTTACTAGGTAGGCCATAGGGGTAGCAATCAACAGTTTTGATGTTGTTCTTGAATTGCTAAAAGGGCATGATGGTAAGCTTCCCAATGTTACCCTAAATCTTCTAGCATGGATCCATCCTGGTATGGGATCACCAATCCTACCCCATTTGTAGAAAATATGTTGCAATAATTATCCACAAATTCCTTTGCCATTGCATTAGGGTCCATTACCCCCCACTGTTCTTTTCTTTCACCCAATTCACCTTTTTCCCTTCTCAACAAAGGAAAATCCCAAATAAGAATAAGCCCTTCTCTTCAAAATAAAATTTTGTGGAGAAAACCTCCACTTAATCAAAGGGAAAACAATAAAAAAATCCTCCAACCTTTTTCACATTGAAAAGAAATCGCTTGAAATTCCTTCCAAATGAAAATGCATACCCGCCTTCTAATATTTTATTAAAAAATAGCATTTACATTTTATTAAAAATATATTTAATTATTAATAAATTGTCAAAAAAATTAACTATCAATTATGACTATTGGAAAAACTAATTGAGAGTCTAAGTAATATAAGTAAAATCCAAGAAAATTACTAATAAACTCATTTATTGATAGACCTCTTACTAGAGGAAAACTGAATTAGTTTCTAATATTGATCGAAGAGCCCAAAAATGGTGCATAAAATATCCCAAGCCATTTAACAAAGCATCTTGTATTCGGGAAAATGCAAAGTGAAACCACGATTAGTATGAGAAAGAGAAGGCCCAAGGGCCATGAATGAGTTATGGAAAATAAAAATTACCTAATCCATTAATGAATAAACCTTAGAGAAAGTGAAGAGAAAAAGTACAAATGACTAATTATTAGTGATTAATTATCTGGTCACTTATTTAGTCATTTATTTGGTATTTTTTAGTCACTTGTGTTTAGGTGACTAATTATTAGTGACTAATTATCCAATCATTTGGTAGTTGATTTGGTCATTTATATTTGGTTGGTCTTATAATTTTACTCAATGACCAATTTAGTCACTTATTTAGTCACCTGTACCTATAAATTGCAAAGAAATAGTGAAATCTTATCAGTTTTACTCACGTAACTAAAAGTTTTAGTCACATAGTCACATATTTGCCAAAATGTACTAGTGGTTGAACATGTATGAATTCAAGAACACTAGTAAGGCATTGTCTCTAAGAAGACAAATTCTTCACATAAGATGGATCAAGGAAACTCCATTGTCTCCTCATTAAGATTACTGAATTTAAAGATTAGTTGAGTGCTATTGGAGATTCAATTAATGAAAAAGAACTTGTCATGCTTGCCATGAATGATCTTCCACATGCATGGGAATCCTTGTATTCAAGGTATCAGTGGTAGAGATGAATTGATAGGTTTCGATAGGCTAAGGTTGATTGCACTCAAGAGGAACACAAACTGGAAGCAAGAGAAGCTTTCGTAAATCTCGCAATGAGGAAGATCAAGTCCTTTCTCCTCATACTTCTAGCAAAAGAGTAAGGAAAAGAAATTTCAAAAGGTTTGAAGATAAGAATTTATCTTTCTCCTCATATTTTTTAAAGAAAGAGATATATCCAAGGTGAAATGAATTAGATGTGAGAAGTATGGAGACTTCCCTATAAATTGCATAGTCAAGATAAATCATCATGTTGTTGTTTCAAATTTCAAGAGTTCACCTACAACCAATAACTTTAGTGGCTTTTCTTAGGGATTTCTATTATCTCATTCTTGTCTAGTAATATTCCAATTGCTTGCAAAACATAGCTTATTGATAGTGGAGCCTCTCATCACATTTCAAGCTACAAGCAACATCTCTCAAACTTAGTTGAAAAAAACTCTCATTTGCAAGTCATGATTGGTGATAATGCTTCTTAATCAGTCAAAGGTTTTGGTAACACTTCCTTCAATCTAGATTCTAGTATTCCTTTACATCTTAGCAATCTTTTCCAAGCATAAAGAGGATTTTTAATTTCTATTTTTTGCCTTAGAACATAAAGGTTATAATGTGGCCTTTAATGATGGGAAAGTAGTTGATTGGGAAAAAAATTCTGATTAGAATTATGCTCAAGTGATTGGAGTGCATTATGAAAGCCTATACAAACTTTCAGCAAATCAAGTTCAAATTTTAAGTCATGATGTCTCTAACAACAATCTTCTATGGCATAAAAGGCTTGGTCACCTCAACTTTAAATCTCTCTCTGCAATGGATAAGCTGGTTGTAGGTCTTCCTAAACTTAGTGCTGATCATGAAGGTATTTGCAAGGGATGTAACTTTGGTAAAAATACTAAGAATCCCTTTCGTCCAGTGAAAGTAGAGCCAAGCAAATCTTACAATTGATTCATCTAACTAATGTGGGCCTATGTTTTCTACTTCCTTAAGTAGTTTTTGGTATTACGTAATCTTTATTAATGACTTCTCTCACAAATCTTGGATCTAGTTTCTCAAATCAAAAGAATTAGATGAGGTTTAATCTAAGTTTAAGGAATTTAATGCACTAGTTGAAAATCTTTTTGATAAGAAAATTAAGATTCTTAGACCTCATAATGGAGGTCATGAATACACCTCAAGTTCGTTGCAGTCCTTTTGTGTTGAAGAAAAAATTAAGAGGGAGTTTTGTGTTCCTTACAACACTCAACAAAATGGTATTTCTAAGGGAAAAATGAGACTATTATTGAGGTAGCCAAAGCCATGATTCATGATCAAGGGTTGCATATTTTTCTTTGGGTTAAGGCTTGCAAGACAAGAATATATGTTTAGAAAAAGAGCCATCAAAAAATCCTACACAACTTGATCTGAAAGAAGCTTTTACTAGCTCTAAACTTGATCTAAGTCATCTTAAAGTTTTTGGTTACTCAATTCTCATTTATGTTCCTAAAGACAAACGATCCAAACTAGAACCCTTTGGGAAGAAATGGATTTTGGTTGGTTATAGAGAATCCTTGAAAGCTTATAGAATTTATATTCCTAGTCAAAAGATGATTAAATTAAAAAGAGATGTGTCTTTTGAAAAAAAAAAATTGTTTGTGGTAAAGCTAATGAACCTCCTTTTGAGCTTGAAATGGAAGACTCTAATAATCCTCAAGATTTATCTCTTGCTGCTCCATCCTCTCCTTGTCACTCTCAAAGGGAGGATTCTATTTCAGATTGTCCCCTCTCTCTTTTAAAATTCAGATTGTTTCAGATGCTAGTCCTAGTATCAATTTGAATGAAAAGAAGAGACCTTTGTGGGAAAGACATATCATGCAAGAAGCTGAAATTTTTTGAGCTGCTCATCGGACTTTTTGGGAAACTAAAAGGGCTGAGAAATTTGGTGGTTATATTGCAGTGATGTGTGATATTATTGATTCTGAACCATCTTGTTTTGATGCAACTATATCTCATCCAATTAGAAAAGATGTTATGTTGGAAGAATATGACTCCATTATGAAAAATGATGTTTGGGAAATTGTTCCTCGTCCTAAAATAAAATTAGTCGTTTCTTCTAAATGGTTGTACAAAATTAAGTAAGTTTTTTATGGTAGTTTAGAAAAATTTAAATCTAGATTTGTTGCAAGAGGTTTTTTTTCTCAAGAAGAAGGGATAGATTATGATGAGACCTTTGCTCCAGTGGTCAGATATACCTCCATTAGGGTTATAATTGCAATTGCAGCTACTAAAGGTTGGAAGCTACATCAAATAGATGTCAAATTTTCTTTTCTTAATAGTGACATTGATTTAGAAGTTTATGTTGAACATTCTGAAGGGTTCATTATTCATCACAAAGAATCTCATGTATGAAAGCTGAAAAAGGCTCTATATGGTCTTAAACAAGGTTTTCGGGCATAGTATGCTCATGTTGATGGTTATCTTCTAAGTTTGAGTTTTATTAAGAATGAGGCTGATCCAAATCTTTACTTCAAAATGTACAATGATCTTATGCTGATTCTTGTACTTATGTTGATGATATTTTCATTAGTAGTGAAAATGAACTTATAGTTGATTGCAAGAAAGAGCTAACTTTGGAATTTGAAATGAAAGACGTTGGCTAAATTCATTATTTTTTTGGTTTGGAAATTTTGCAAAAATCCTAATGGGATTCTCCTTAGTTGAGGGAAGTATGCAGTAGATATTCTTAAGAGAATTGGTATGCTTGATTGTAAACCAAATGTGACACCTATGGACGCAAATTTGAAGAAACTTCAAGAAGATTCTGTTGGTTCAGATTTAATTGATTGGCGCATGTTATATAGGCAGTTGATTGGTTCACTCACATGTCTCTTGTTAACACCTTGCCTGACATTTTCTATACAGTTAACACCTTAAGTCAGTTTATGTCTGAGCCCAGAAGATTTCATCTTATAGTTGTTAAACACGTCCTAAGATATATTCAAGGCACCTTAAATTATGGACTAAAATATTCTAAGTTAAATGATCTTCATCTCCATGGCTTTTGAGATTTTGATTGGGTAGGATGTGTTTTAGACAGGAAAAGCACTTCAAGTTTTTGGTTCTACGATGGTTTCCTAGTGCAGCAAGAAACAAAAATGTGTTGTCAAAAGTACAGTGTTAAATCAGTTGCAACTTGCACAATAGCTCAAGAAGTTGTGTGGCTTCAAAAACTTCTTCTTGATTTATTTGATCATCCTATTGAACCTACCATAATCTTCTCTAATAACCAAAGTTGCATAAAGCTTTGTATTAATCTTGTATTTCATGATAGGTCCAAGCATGTGGAAATCAAGTTTTACTGTTTAAGAGATGTGGTTCTAAGAAAATTTGTGGAGCTACAATATATCAACATTGATGAAAAAAATGTTGATATTCTTACCAAACCTCTCTTCAAGGTAAAATTCTCTTAGTTTCAATACAAGTTGGGAATTATAGATGTTGAGACTCAATTGTGATTTTTTGTTTGGTTAATAAGGTGTAGGGTCAACCTGATAATTCCTTCACCTATGAGAGATTCATAGCGAGCATAATGTAGAGAGAGTCCATGATGTCATCTCATTTAAAAATTTTGTGATGGGAGTTGGAAGTCACGTTGAGAGAGTCCACAACAACATCACATTGAGAGAGTCTGTGATGAATGTTGGTTGTACTCCTTACTGATTCCACATGTTGAGTGATACGATGAGCTTTGTCTTACTGAATTGCATCAAGCTACTTTATTCTTATAGTCATGTTGAGTGGGTCCATGACTAATGAATGCAATAAATTTCATATTTACTAAGAGAGACTGTGAAATTTTTTTCTTAATAAGAAATTTCATTATTTTTATTGGAATAATTTACTTATTTTATTCTTATCTTGCTCCTCACTAACTCTGGGATTATCAAATTCCATTTTATTATATTTTAACTCTACAAGAGAGTTTTGAGTTCTCATACTTCCTCTTGGTGGTTATTTCATTAAATAAAATTCATTCTCCAACTGTCATCTATCGATGGTTCCAGTATGTGTAATAATCCCTGCTTGTTTTGATCAAAGAAATCAAGTTTGGACTAGAGGTATTTTGTCAAACTGTTGGCATATAACCCGGGTCTTAAGCTCTAATACTACTATTAGAAATCTAACTCTAGGAAATACAATAACATGACCAAGGGAATTTGCAAACGACATGAAAACTCAAAACATAACAGTACGGAATTTATGTTATTTCACTACAAAAGACCTCTTGCAATATCTTTCTATCTTGAAACATGAAGGAATAATTACATGAATGTATTCCACGTACTTATTTATTCTTGCATAACCAACACGAGTTTACAAAAAAGAGATAAGTAGAACCTGGTATAATCACATATGACTGGGGAACTGTATTGTTGTCTATAGCATACCCTCAATGATCTCAATTTTGAACTATCAACTCCCAGTAACTCCAATGTGTTCACTAGTCACTGGAAATGTGTCTCAGCATGTTGTTCTTGGCCCGTGACTTCTACAAATGACAAGTCCTTGTGGGGTGGTCTCATGGCAAGACTGGGAATGTCAACTGACCACCTCTCACTCTCCCATGAACCTTGCTACTGTCACTTCAATGCTGGAGTGAGTGTTGTAAGTGAATGTCGAACATGTGTCATAGAACTAGACGAATGCAGAGCTCTCCAAACATTAACATAGTTATAGGAACTATCCACTCTATTGTTTATCTTTCTCCAATTCTCATGTGAATCCCTGCTACTTTCAGTTTGATGCCAGGCGGAACACTAATAATGTTTGAGTCAATATCACATGAAAATATACATGGGCAAGGACCTCCCACCACTATCTCAGCTATGAATAACAAACCTCTTTTCCTATTGTCCAAGCATAAACCCAGTTACTGACCTGTACGTGCCTCCCGTCTTCCTTCTATTGTTAAAGTTCCAACTTCTTATAAGTCTGCAATGTATCAATTCGAATCACAGTTCTAAAGTGAAATGTGAGATACTAGGTTTGCATCTAGTCCTATTGTTTTCCTTAAGGGGTTTCGTCCTTAGGAAATATCCAACCACATCCAAGAAACCTTTAAGATTTGTAAAATAACATATATTCGTGGTGTCAATCTCGATGTAACTCCACGCTTTTATAACCTCAATATGAAGGAAAGCAAACAAATAGGCAATGTGGGATTAAAAGCCAATTTCGTCTTTTAGTCACTTAAGTTACTTTATAACTTTATAATAACATTAAAATATTTAAATAAATCACTTAAGTCACTTGAACTTTAATATCTCTTGAAATACTTGTCTGATTGCCATGCTGTCCAAAATAGGAATCTCTCCTCATAATTCCCCCATGTGACCAAATACACTTTCTAAAAATAAAAATGGTCCATCTCTGTTACTCCTGACTTACTATACATAGTAAGTATGACAAATGGAGTCCAAATGACATTGAACAAAAGCCAAATCCATAAATTGTTGAATGTTGGAGATGAATCAATCCTCAAAAGACCCTCTAACCATCCTCATTAGCCTACTTGAATCCAATATTAGGCTAATCCCCAAAATTTTGATGCTGGCAACAAATGGGAACATTACAATCCTCCCTTCCCGAGATTGCTTACCCTCAAGCAATCCAACAATCATAATGAACTCCAACCTCCACTTGGATCCCAAATGAAGTAGTACATAACACCCCTGTTAACATTGAACCAATTGTATACCACTAACATCATCAGGACCAACAACATAACCTGCAATATAGCACTCAAAACTTGTGCTAATGATGGGAGTTAGAATATCACCAGAAGAATCCCCCACATGGAATATCTTCATCCTAGTTCTCACTCATATAATATAAACTGGATTGGAATCCTAATCAACAATCCCTTGAAGAGAAATAGCTACAGGAGAACCATATGCACTCATGCCAACTATATCAACCATAGGTGTAGCCACGACAAAATTTGTGGACACAGGAACATTACTAATTGTCACAACACAAAACTAAATCTTTACAAATGGTGAAAACTGAGCCCAACTCCACTCACGTGAGTGATCAACATCAACCTCAAACAACAAATTATCATAAGATAATGTTGCATCCATGTCAAACATGGGACTATTCATGAAGTGAACATCAACACTTTGTTGATTGATAGTATAACATTACTCTATCACTACATTACTCACCTCATCAACAATAACAAGTGTACTATCATCAGAGCACACATATACAACCACTTGCATACTCCTAAACTCCTCATTGGATGGCTCAACAACCACAAAAGTGGTTGCTGATATGACAGTATCCTCGCATGCTCTTACTCCCACTATTGCTGCATCACCATCAAATACATGATCCGGGGAACTTATGCCAACAACCGCATTATCTAACTTAACCTGACATAAATCCTCATCACATTTCACCTCAATTGTGCCCAACTTCACCTCAATTGTGCCCAACTCATGCAGTGTCTTATAAGAAGTGTCCCACAAATCTGAAACCGAAACTGTATCATCACCTTTTGCTCTTAGAAAAAGTGATATCATTCTTTGCTCAAATCTTGGCTTTGAAATTGATTGGGTCATCCGTTTATGATTTTGATTCATCTCATTCACTAGCACATCCGATTGTTTCACAATACCCTGTATCTGAAAATCTCCTTCCATTAGCAGAGACATGCAACCTTTGCGGGTGTAATGAATACCAAACCTTCTATCACCATCCATAAAAATGAAAAGCAAGTCCTCGACCTGAGGGTCAAAAGAAAAGTGATGAGCACTCCTCACAGTGTAATGTTGATAAAAACTCCCAATCTTTGTCAAGGGCTCATCGTCATCCAACTGGAAATCAAAAGCTGGCTCCAATCTTTGACTCTGAACTATTGGTCAGGCAGGATCCTAGACAACCCTCTCGGCAAGCCCAACCACAAAATCCCTATTGGGAAGCATTGCAGCTGAGGTCTCTACAATCTTCCTCACCAATCGTCAAATAGCACGAGAGCCCCGAATGAGAGAACCCTCAGATATATTGTATGAAACCTCCCGCAAATCCGAGCTCTCAAGCAAATACTCCATGAATGACTCAGTACAGTAGAAATTATATGTGGAAGCATCAATTTGCTCCTCCGCAATCCACAACTAATCTCTCTGAAAATGTGACAATGCCAACTGTCTAATGCTACCAATTGTATGAAAAGAAGAAATAGATTCACTTCTAGTAGAAGGAAGCAAATCACCATGAGAGCTTGTCTCCACTGATGCTCTCGCCTCCTCTGTACATACTACACTCATATCCTGGACAAACGTGTTTTCCACATCATCACGTCCCTCATCCTCAACCATAGAAGCAAACTCACCACCAACTACAATATGTAACTAAACAGAGTTGGCACTAGTGTTGAATGTACCCATTCAAACCCCACAGTAACCTCACCCAACTGTGACTATGACTCCTGAAGAGCCAAACTAAGTATACTAAAGAGAGTCCACCATCACCTCAAGCTCCCAGGTGAGCTCAACCACCTCCTCTTTCGCTAACAATGTTTCATAACAGTTGCCACCCCGCTCCAGAAGGTAATCTCTGTCATCAACTAACTGAGAGTAACTATGCTTCAAGATCCTAACAGCCTCTCGAAGCTCATGAACCTCTGCTAGGGAAAGACTACTATCATCGTGCTCATCTGACATAGAGGCACCCCAACCAGATGTAGCTAGCATATGTTGAATAGCATCATAATGATCAAGAGATGAAGAAATGTCACTATTACTCACCTTCAGCTGATAAGTCACATGATGCCTTTGTAACCCCTGACTCCTATGCAAGCTTTGTGTCTCACTAACTGCACTGTGATAGGAAACTGAATCAGAACCCTCCACCACAAGATCACTCATACATGTGCTATCATCCTTGCACAACTCTGCATCTGAGATACAACTAGTATGTACCTCAAACAACTCCTCTGAAGAAATAGAAGCCCTCGCAATCTCAATCTCCCCACATGTCTTAGCTTCCACCTCAATAGTAAGATCCTGTAAACATCGATCCTAGGACTCATCTAAAACCTCATCAAAGTCATCACCCAATATCTAACAAGGGGTATCATACCCAATGCAACTCATAGCATCATCCAATAAACCACCAGAGGTGTCCATTCTATCTGCATTCCCGTCACCTAATAGAGCCTCAACTACTGTCACCTGACTCTGCACACATGACTCTATGCCAAGCTGTGAATCAATAATGCTAGAGTATGAACCCACATCTACTAACTATGTTGTAACACCCAAATCACTGGCAACACAGCTAGGTGTCTCCATACATGCATCAGTCCCACCTAAGGAAGCAACTGCCTCCTACACTAGAGCAACACTATGACAACACCAATACAAATCTCCAATAATAATTCCCTCCTCAAGAGAGCCTGAAGTATCAATAGTAACAACTACATCAATTGTCTCTACACTAACTGCAACAACTCTAGGGGCCTCAATGTGCTGAAGCTTAGTGCAACTATCCACCAAGGGTACTGACACATCTACTGATCCCTGTGAAATAGGTCCCTCATCAACACTATAAATAGGACTAGCAGGTGTTGTACTAAATACAGGTACATCTACATCATAGATACCTGTCAGAGAAAACTCAAGCTTCCTTCCTTGCAATCTCGATGTCGGCCTTCTAAAGGCAGAAACCATATATCTCGTTGTCCTCTCAATTGTCTCTAGATCTAACAAACTCTCCCTTTTTTTATTTAAGTATTAAACAAAGGATAAATTTTGCTTAACCAGATCAAGGAATAAATCTCATTCATCATACATTTCCATAACATTATTTGGTAGTAAGTTTGGTACTGTGGGTGGTGCTATCTCTTCCTCTACATTAAAAATGAGCATCAAATGCCTATCAATGTTTTGTGTGGGGGCCCTAGCAGCTCAGAGTGATCTTGCCACACTACCACCTCCATTGTGATGACTTGAGATTTCCCTGTGAAGTGGGGCTAACTATTGCATAGCACTTGTAAGCTACTGAAATGCAGTGGCTATATTGCTCTGACCATCTCAAATAGCCCTCAAAGTTTCCTTCACTTCCCATTCTTGTTCATTCTCATTACAAGCCATTTGAGTGTCCTGTATGTGTTTCACTTCCTCTTTCCTATACCTGCTACTAAAAAATGCTCCATTTCATAACATTATTGCCTCTTAGCTTTTATTACCTCTATGATGATAGCAAAAATCACAATACCACTATCTCCCAACACTACAATTTTGCACTACTACATTCACAAACAAACTTCTACTTGCATAAACACTCCTCACCCTACCAAACCTATTTAAACCATTCACAATACATGCATCTCCTTCATGGTAAAAGATAACTTCAGTTTCTATGATATTTCACGCTGCTTGCAACAAATATATAAGAACACAACATCAGTAGTCTACCCGGTATTAAGGATGATTGTAATCAAACAAGAAGAGATATATGATATCACTCAAGCCAAATAGCTTCAGAAAATTAATAAATCTTCAACTCCTTACAAATTCACTCAACAATCTCCATCTCTCAGCTTAAACTATTTCTAATAAATCCTTATAAAAATTTGTCTCTATTATAAATCGACAGGCTGGAAGGAAGTCTAGCTCTAATACCACTGTAATAATCCCTACTTATTTTGATCAAAGAAATCAAGTTTGGAATATAGGTATTTTGTCAAATAGTTAGCATATAACCCGGGTCTTAAGCTTTAATACTATTGTTAGAAATCCAACTCTAGTAAATACAATAACATGACCAAGGGAATTTGTAAACAACGTGAAAATTCAAAACATAACAATACGAAATTTATATTATTTCACTATAAAAGACCTCTTGCAATATCTTTCTATCTTGAAACATGAAGGAATAATTACATAAATGTATTCCACATACATATTTATGCTTGCATTACCAACAAGAGTTTACAAACATGTAATGGACACCCAGGAATGCCCAAAAGCTAAACCAAGGTTGAAATTATATTAATGTTGAGAATGTTGCAATCAATTACAAAGAGTTGTATTCCAAAGGCCAAACCATAAGGGAATGACGTCTAGAATGTTACAACAGAGAATGAACGTCCTCTATTGCCAAAAGAAGGGAGTGTGATTCACACATCCAAGCTCTTATCAAATGCAAGTCATAATCATCTGATACTTAGCAATGAGACTTTCAGCCCTATTTATCCTTTTCTTCATCCTTCTAGAAGGAACTAAAACATTAATTAATTGCAAGAGCTAGAAGATTCCTCCTTCCAATAATTAATGCATACCCTAGAAATTCCTCCTTGGCAATAATTAATTAAATCACAAGAGGCTTCCGTCCTTCCAATAATTAATACAAACCCTAGAAGCTATTAATACAAAGTCACCTTTTAATTTTAATTGAATGACTTTAATTTTTCTTATCCTCCACTTAGACTTTGGAGAACGTGAAGGCCAAAAGATGGGATCATTACAAATACGCCCTGCTTGAAATTGCTTGTCCTCAAGCAATTAAGTAACATAATGAACTCCAACCTCCACCTAGATCCCAATATGTGATATCCATATGGAAGTTAAACCAAGTGCAAACCTACATCATCAGGACCAACCCCTGTAGCCTAGCATTCAAAACTTGTGCCGATGAATTCAGAATGTCACCATAAGGCAACTCCATAGAAGATCTATGAAATGTCTTCTTCCCTGTATCCATCCACATAATATATATTGGACTAGAATGCATATTATCACCATCATGCATTGAAAAAGATGTAGCTACAGGTGAAACATATGTACTCATACTAATTGTATCAACAATAGGTGTTGTCACATCAAAATATATGGACATAGGAATAACATTAACTGCTGCAACAAAAAATTGAACCGAATTTGTAGTTGATGAAAACTCATAATCATCAACATGTGTGGCTTCATTAGAAAATACATCAACCACTGCATTTATACCATTAAACTCCTCATTGGATGGTTCAACTAACACATAAGTGGTTGTTGATATGATAGTATCCTCATGTTCTCCTAATCCCTCTATTATTGCAGCACCATCTCCCGACAAAGCTTCATATGTGGTCTCCTGACTTTGCACACATGTTTCTACTGATTTTTTTGAAACACCCATATCACCAACATCATAACTAGCTGGCTCTATACGTGTCTCGATCCCACTTGAGGAATCAACTACCTTCTGCTCTGGAGCAACATACAAATCATCAATGTTGATGCCCATCTGTCTAGCCATAAGCTGCAACATCATATCCATTCGCCTATTCTGCTCCTGTAGCATCCTATTCTGCTCCTGTTGCATACGTTGTCCCTTCTCCAATGTACCCAATAATTGTCTGAACATCACATCTTGATATGGACTAATATACATCTTTATCCAGCTATCAATATGATCTCCACAGGATGGCAGGACTTATAGCTCTGATACCACTGTAATGGACACTCAGGAATGCCCAAAAGCTAAACCAAGGCTGAAATTATATTAATTCTAAAAATGATGCAATCAAGTACAAAGAGATGTATTCCAAAGGCCAAACCCTAAGGGAATGATGTCTAGAATGTTACAATAGAGAATGCATATCCTCTATTGCCAAAAGAAGGGAGTGTGATTCACACATCCAAGCTCTTATCAAATGCAAGTCATAATCATCCGATATATAATCCGATGCCAAACAATGAGACTCTCACCCCTATTTATCCTATTCCTTCACCCTTCTAGAAAGAACTAAAAAATTAATTAATTACAAGTGCTAGAAGCTTCCCCCTTCTAATAATTAATGCACTCTCTAGAAACTCCTCTCTTGCAATAATTAATTAAATCACGAGAGGCTTCCGTCCTTCCAATAATTAATACATACTCTAAAAGCTACTCCCTTGTAATTAATAATTAAATTAATTAAATACAAAGTCACCTTTAAATTGAATGACTTTATAAGAAATTAATTTAATTTTTTCTTATCCTCCACTTAGACTTTGGAGAACGTGAGAGCTAAAAATGGGATCATTACAAATCTGCCCTCCTTGAAATTGCTTGTCCTCAAGCAATCTGGCAATACAATGAACTCCAACCTCCACCTGGATCCCAATTGAAGTAGTATGTGACATCCTTGTGGACATTAAACCAACTACAAATCAGCATCATCAGGACCAACCACATGTCCTGCAAGTTAGCTCCCAAGACTTGTGCTAATGAAGTATAAGTCTCGATGTCACCAGAGGGCGGCTCCATAGAAGATCTATGAAACCTCTTCCTCCCAACTGCTGCAACACAAAACTGAATCTTTGTAGATGGTGAAAATTGAGCCCAACTCCACTCAGGTGAACGATCAACATCAGCCTCATTGGATGGTTCAACTGACACAAAAGTGGCTGCTGATATGGTAGTATCCTCATGTTCTCCTAATCCCACTATTACTGTAGAACCATCTCCCAAAAAAGCTTCATATGTGGTCTCTTGACTTTGCGCACATGTTTCTACTGATTTCCCTGAAACATCCATATCACCAACATCATAACTGGCTGGCTCTATACGTGTCTCGATCCCACTTGAGGAATCAACTACCTTCTGCTCTGGAGCAACATACAAATCATCAATGTTGATGCCCATCTGTCTAGCCATAAGCTGCAACATCATATCCATTCGCCTATTCTGCTCCTGTTGCATACATTGCCCCTTCTCCAATGTACCCAATAACTATCTGAACATCACATCTTGATCTGGACTATATACATCTTTATCCATCTCTCAATATGATCTCCACAGGATGGCAGGATTTATAACTCTGATACCACTGTAATGGACACCCAGGAATGCCCAAAAGCTAAACCAAGGCTGAAATTATATTAATGTTGAGAATGCTGCAATCAATTACAAAGAGTTGTATTCCAAAGGCCAAACCATAAGGAAATGATGTCTAGAATGTTACAACAGAGAATGAACGTCCTCTATTGCCAAAAGAAGGGAGTTTGATTCACACATCCAAGCTCTTATCAAATGCAAGTCATAATCATCTGATACTTAGCAATGAGACTTTCAGCCCTATTTATCCTTTTCTTCATCCTTCTGGAAGGAACTAAAACATTAATTAATTGCAAGAGCTAGAAGATTCCTCCTTCCAATAATTAATGCATACCGTAGAAATTCCTCCTTGGCAATAATTAATTAAATCACGAGAGGCTTCCGTCCTTCCAATAATTAATACATACTCTAAAAGCTACTCCCTTGTAATTAATAATTAAATTAATTAAATACAAAGTCACCTTTAAATTGAATGACTTTATAAAAAATTAATTTAATTTTTTCTTATCCTCCACTTAGACTTTGGAGAACGTGAGAGCTAAAAATGGGATCATTACAAAACAAAAGATAAGTAGAACCTAGTATAATCGCAGATGACTGGGGAACTGTACTACTATCTACGACATACCCTCAATGATCTCAATTTTGAACTATCAACTCCCAGTAACTCCAGTGTGTTCACCAGTCGCTAGAAATGTGTCTCAACATATTGTCCTTGGCCCGTGACTTCTGTAGATGACAGTGTCCTTGCAAGGTGGTCTCGTGGAAAGACTGGGAATGTTGGCCGATACCTCTCACTCTTCCATGAACCTTGCTACTATCGCTTCAATGCTGGAGTGAGTGGTATAAGTGAATTCCAAACATGTATTCATAGAACTGGACTATTGTAGGGCTCTCCAAACATTAACACAGTTATGGGAATTGTTCACTCTATCATCCAGCTTTCTCCAACTCTCATGTGAATCCCTACTACTATCGGTTTGACGCTAGGCAAAACGCTGATAATGTTTGAGTCAATATCACATGAAAATATACATGCACAAGGTCCTCCCACCACTATCTCAGCTATGAATAACAAACCTCTTTTCCTACTGTCCAAGCACAAAACCCAGTTACTGACCTGTGCGTGCCTCCTATCTTCCTTTCTACTATTAAAGTTCCAACTTATAAGAAGCTTGCAATGTATCAATTCGAATCATAGTTCTAAAGTGAAATGTGAGATACTAGGTTTGCGTCTAGTCCCATTTTTTTCCTTAAGGGGTTTCGTCCTTAGGAAATATCCAATCACATCCAAGCAACCTTTAGGATTTGTAAAATAACATATATTTTTGGTGTCAATCTTGATGTAACTCCACGCTTTTATAACCTCAATATGAGGGAAGACACAAACAACTAGGCAATGTGGAGTTAAAAGCCAATTTCGTCTTTTAGTCACTTAAGTTACTTAATAACTTTATAATAACATTAAAATATTTAAATAAATTACTTAAGTCACTTGAACTTTAATATCTCTTCAAATACTTGTTTGATTGCCATGTCATCCAAAATAGAAATCTCTCCTCATAATTCCCCATGTGAACAAATAAACTTTCTAAAAATAGAAAGGGTCCATCTCTATTACCCCTGACTTACCATACATAGTAAGTATGGCAAATGGAGTCCAAATGATATCAAACGAAAACCAAATCCATAAATCGTTGAATGTTGGAGATGAATCAATCCTCAAAAGACCCTCTAACCATGCTCATTAGCCTACAAGGATCCAATATTAGGCTAATCCCTAAAATTTTGATGCTGGTAACAAATGGGGACATTACAATATGTTCTAGCAAGAGGAATTTCTTCAATCTACGATGGACTCTTTGCCTTACATCCACCATGGAGTTTCCTTATTCTCTACCCAAGTGACTTTACCTTTTTTGTTTTTCTCATCATGGATTTCTCATGATTATCCTATCCAAAAAGTTTTTGTTGGCTTAGTGGCATTTTTTCATTTTTCACTCTTGACTTCCTTAGTTGCTCTCTAGCTTCTCAAGAATGATTGATTGTCCTCAAACAACATAGGAGGGGTCATGCCTTCCATATTCAATATGTATATTATTTGCAAGGGTGTTTTATAAGTCATAGCATATGAAGAATTTGACTAGAATTAGCATTTGCCAAACTTGGATTTGTTTAATTTGGCATTGTGTACAAAATAGAAATGGTATTAGAATTTCAAAATTCTAATTTTTCCTCAAAAGAAAGTTGCTACTCTTCTTCCAAATACTTGGAATTGGGAATTGACTTCCAATTTCACTTTTTGAGGATAAAAAAAAATTAGAAACTATTCATTTTTTAAGTCCAATGAGAGTAATCTAATTGTTTTTTAGCATTGTAATGTCCAAACTGCTCTATGTTTCTACCATTTTACCATTCTATGTTCGTGCATTTGGAGTTCTACGTCTATGCGTCTAGAGTTCAATCTCAGCCCTTCGCCTCGAAAAACAACTACATTATGATCCAAACTCACGAAATACAAAAGATTAACATTATCATCATCATCATCCATGCTATTAAATTAAAGATAATTTCTAGAGCTTACACAGAGTGCATATATTATTCCGTGCCTACAAATAAGCTCTAACCTCCTCCTTATGCACATAAGATTTATCTTTCAATGTCAAACCAGAAATGATGATTGTTCTTTCTGTAATGACACATACCATTGAATTGGACATGCCAAGTAGGGAAACTTTTGAACATAAAAAACTATGTTGATAGTTATAGACCCGTCTATAGATGATCAACCATAGTGAAGGCCGCAATGTAACAAGAACCTCGTATGGCAGCCACAGAGAAAGATTGTTCACATGGATGGAATATATAGTCCTCTATTAAATAAAGAGCCTGCAACTTTGAAACAAAGGAAGTTTATCTTCAGCCATAATCAGAAGTGGAATCAAGAGATTTGAACCCAAGATCGGTTCCCACAAAATCTTGGACTGATTCCAATTCCAATTTCAAGAACCAAACACATAAGATGTATCTTCCCACTCATCTTCTAAGTGAACCAAACAGGACCAACTATTTTTCCCAAAACTCTCTTTCGAAATACAAATCCATATTTTGACAAATTATGAATATGAAACAAAACCAATTTTGCTAATTCCATGAACCAAACGGATATAGTAGTGTTTGTTTTCATACTATCAATTTTCTAGAATCATATATTCTATATTTTTCAGCATATGTATTGAGTGGGAAATAGTGACTCTTTTCAGTTGATATCTAAGAAGAGATAATAGTTTTGCATCATAATTTTGATCAGATTATATACAAATTCTTATATATAAAAAAAGTGTAATCTTTTATTTTGAGCAATTAAGTACTTGTTTGTGTGGGTTGGGTTTTTTGTCTCTATAAAGAGGGTTATTCCCTGGATAAAATTTTTATTCTATGCATCTTTATCTCTGATACAAGTTTTAACAAACCATACTAAAGAAATGAGTTACTGCATAACCATCACAACAGAGAATGAAAAGTAGGAATAGTTACATGAAAAGTAGGAATAATTACATACTTGGACAATCACAAAAAAAATCAATGCGGTCTCTAATAGGATGTTCCAGATTGTCTAGTAGCTTGGAGCTTAGATCTGGATCCTTGCGTAAAATCCACAGAAATCAGTGAATGGCGTGAATAATCCTCTAAAATATTAAATCTCATATGCTATAATATTAGGTGAGAAACAACTTAAAACTGCTATTGTTCTCTAAATACAACTATAATCTTCTTTGTGCATAAAATATACCAACTGTAGCAGACCTGTAAAGACTGTCATCCAACTATGCATGCCACATCATCAAGGAGCATAAAATGCGAGAAAGCACACAAAATAAAATGGAGTCCACAATTGATTATTCAACAAGTCATTTAAATACAAGAAGAATTTTATAAATTGAATTAATGATATTATAATGTTACATCATAACATTTTACAATTGATGTTGACCTACATGTCAAGCATCCCTTGTGTTACATGTATTAGTACATCATTAAGGTACATCATAAAAAAAAATACCAAATCATATGATACATCAAAATACCTTCGAACAAGTGTCCATCTACAAGTCCATGTCTCATGTGCCCTTGAACATTTGTCCATCTATTACATGAGATGGGAGTGTAGCCTAGAGACTTTTACCGCCCAACCATGAAGTGGTTAGCTCCCCAGGGCTTCTTCCTAACAAGAAGAACTCCCCGACCTTACTTGAGAAGCCTAGCAAACTAGAACAAGAGGTTCGATTGGATTTGGTGTAGGCATGAAACTAACTATATTAGCACATGTGCCTAAGATGTGGAACATAATCACAGATGTGGCATGGAGGTGAAACAAATAACCAAGCATATCTAACACATATGCAAAAGTGCCTTTAGTCAAAGAACTTTAGACCCAAATAAAAACTCGCAGATAAAATGAAAACATGTTATTTCAGTTCTACCCTTCCCTATTCTTCCACATTCGACACCTATCTGATCAAGAAAATGAAACATCTTCACAGGTGCAAGAAAAGTGAAACTCTTTTGTGTCAACATTACAATCACGTGCAAACATTCTATTCAAAGACGGAAAAGAACATCTAGAATTTCCACTCCATATTCCTATTAGCAATCATGGATCTCAATAAGAATTAAATCTGTTTAAAAGGACATACCTATTGAAAGATTAAATTGTAGAGCTAAACGAAAATACAGAAAACAAAATTAAATCTAATCTATATCAGACAACTAAAATGCAAAGAATTTAACACCAGAATTTATAGAGGTTCATCCAGAATGCTTGGACTACATACACTTCTCAAGTAGGGGAAAAGTCTCCTATTCAGATAATACACAGTACAATAATAATCAGCAGCTCCAAACCTAGTTTTACATATTCTTTTATCAGTCACATCTAGTGGAAGATGAAAAGGCAATGGAAGAGGAAGAGACGGAAATGATTGGGCTTCACCACCAGAGCCATCACTTATTCCTATTCCAAAACCATTGCAATCTCCCACTTGAAGTCCAATCAAAGCTACACAGAGATATCACCTACTTGGAATGCTTATGGCTATGTTGTAACAATGGCGAGAGAAGCTCTATAAAATTCGAACTTCTCTTTGGATACTACCTTTGTTAACCCATCAACTAGATTAACCTTAGTATCAATCTTCTCTAATTGTAATTTTCCTTCTACAAGAGCATGACGAATGAAATGAAATCTGGTTTCTATATTCTTTGTGCAACTATGGAAATCTGAATTTTTAGCCAAATTAATGGTACTCCTACTATCACAAAATAGAGTCAAGTAGGAATTTTTATAACCCAACTCTCCAAACAATCGTTGTAACCATATCACTCTTTTGCCCCCTCAATGAGAGCAATGCAATGATATTGCTATCAAGATTTAACTGTGTAGTTTATGAATCAAACTCATTGACCCATTTTTTATAACCCAATTCTCCAAACAATCATTGTAACCATATCATCTCTCTAGCCCCTTCAGTGAGAGCAATGCAATGATATTGCTATCAGGATTTAACTGTGTAGTTTTTGAGTCAAACTCATTGACCCATGTTTCATGAGTAGTGATTTGCACATGAATCCATCTCTCATGAGAATAAATGGCACACTTAGGACTCATTGGATCTAGGCAATGCTCACAAAGGTGAAGCACCGAGACTTACCAAGAGGTCACTCATCCCAGTACTAATTCCATCTCGAGCACGCTTAACTATGGAGTTCCCTCCATGATTAAACCCACTCTTCTTGCAACCCATTTGAAAAACCTCCACCAAGTGTTGTGCCTTATGAACCATTCATTAGATAGCCCCTTAAGCTCATCAATTGTAAGTAGGAGATATTTCCACAACAAGCCAAATTGTGATATTGCTATCAAGATTTAACTATGTAGTTTTTGAGTCAAATTCATTGACCCATGTTTTATGAGTAGTGATTCACACATGAATCCATCTATCATGAGAATAAATGGAACACTTAGCCTCATTGGATCTAGGTGATGCTCACAAAGATGAAGCGGCGGTACTTTCTAGGAGGTCACCCATCCCAATACTACTCCAACTTGACCGCACTTAACTACGAAGTTCCCTCCATGGTTAAACCCATTCTACCTACAACCCCATTTGCAAAACATTCACCAAGCGTTTTTCCTTATGAACCATTCATTAGAAAGCCCCTTAAGCTCATCAATTGATAAGTAGGAGATATTTCCACAACAAATCAAATTATGATATTGCTATTACGATTTAACTATGTAGTTTTTGAGTCAAACTCATTGACCCATGTTTCATGAGTAGTGATTCACACATGAATCCATCTCTCATGAGAATAAATGGGTGAATTGTCGTGACTTTCCAAGAGGTCACCCATCTTAGTACTACTCCATCTCAAGTGAGATTAACTACAAAGTTCATCCTCGGTAAACAAAAGAGCAACAACTTATTGCTTATGAGAAATTCATCTATTCATTGCCACAACAAAAGTAAAAACATAGCCTGTAGTAGATCTCCTTTTGTCTAAATCTCTAGCCAAATTGGAATCAACATATTCACAAATATGAGGAGCCTTACTAGTGAAACATAAAACATGAGAGGAAGTGCCTCTCAAAAACCAAAGAATCCATTGAACAGCTTGCCAATGAGTTTTTCCCAAATTACTCATAGAACCACTCACAACTCACACTTCATGAGCAATATTCGAACATGTGCTAACCATTGCATACATCAAACTCCCAACCACTTTAGAATAAGAAACATCATCCATCTCATGTTCTTCTTCTAGAGTGAACGGGCACATCTTAGAAGATAAGCGGAAATGATCAACCACTAGAGTAGCAACAAATGTAGCATTTGACATATTAAAATTCTCTAAAACTTTTTAAATGTATTTTTCTTCAAATAATATGATTATCCATTTTTGTCTATCTCGGATTATGTCCATCCCAAGAATCCTCTTCGCTGCCCCTAAATCTTTCATGGCAAAACAAAGAGCCAAAAGAATTTTCAACTCATGAACAACTTGAACGCTATCCCCAACATCCAACATATCATCAACATAAAGTAAGGGAATAACGAACTCTCTATTTGCAAGCCTCTTGTAATAAACACACGGGTCTGATTAGTAACATGTAAAATTTTTTTGTGTCATAAAATTATCAAATTTTAAATACCACAATTGTGGAGGTTGCTTCAGCCCATACAAACTCCTCTTTAATCTGCAATATAGATGCTCCTACCCCTATTTAATGAAACCTTCAAGTTGCTCCATGTATAACTCTTCCTGAATATTGCCATGTAGAAATGTTGTTTTTACATCAAGTTGCTCAAGATCACAAGTTGTTGCTATGCCCATAACCAAATGAATCGTTTGCATTTTTACAACTAGAGAGAAAATTTCATTAAAATCAACACCCTTTTGTTGAGAAAATCCCTTCACCACTAATCTGGCCCTACATCTTTTACATCCTCCATCTTCCTCTTTTATCCAGTATAATTTATTTTTCAAAGCTTTACAATTTGGTGGAAGAGGAACCAAATCCCGTGTTTGATTTGCATTTAAAGACTCCATTTCATCTTTCATGGCATCCATCCAATACTTAGAATTGACATCATTACATGCTTGTGTAAATGTCTAAGGCTCTTCCTAATCAGAACTTAAAGAAAAAAGTAATTCGTAATCATCAAGTCTCCTTGGATGTTTGCGTTCTTTGTTAGATCTTCAGAGGTGCATACTCTATTCATTTAATGGACAATGCACTTTATTCATGCCCTATTTCCAGCAAAAGAATTATTACCATTGCCATGTTCAATGTCTAGATTTTGAATGTGAGAAATTCTTTGGACATTACCAGTCCCCTGTTTTGGAGCTTGATATGTATTTGTTTGTGTAGGGCCACGAATATCACAGTGAACTGTGTGATCACTGAAATTATGTCCAAGTCCAATGTGTGGCATTAAAGAGACCACAAACTACAATTGAGGTGGATTCAACGCACCAAAGAGAGTGCACAAAGTTTGAGGACCTTTAATAGCTTGCATGGGATTGTGGATGGTATGCTAGGCCACATTGGAAGGTGTGGGATTGTCTAGGACATGCCACACTATCATGCGCAGCTGCTCACCTTCATCCTGTGGTGGTGGAAACAAAGAGGCGCCTGTGCACTTGAAGAAAAAGTGGGCATTTTTGAAAGCAAAGCATCGTGCTCTCTATCAACAACATGTTCAAGGTATGGACCCCAAGGTGGGGATGTATGAAGAATGGTATACAACATGAAAGAAGATGATGGGCACAACAGATCATTTTGCTCTACAATTTGGTCACCACCAAGTGTAGAGGTAACTCAAGCCTCAACTTGAGAGTGGTCTATGATCTCAGTGCGGGGTAACAGGCATGGAAGAATAACAAAAAGAGGGGATTGTCCCTCAAAAATAGTATTGGGCGATGGTGAGGTAAAACTGAGGAGAACTTTCGACAATTGGTAGAGTAAATTGTTGAACTATAGGAGTTGGGGAGAATGTTACATTGGGGAGAATGTTACATTGGGGACAAAGCTAACAGATTTACCATTGTAAGTCTGGCCTTTTGAAATATATTGTGTGCCATTATCAAATAAATTATATTTGAAATCATTATTTGAAGTAGTAATCAGCTTATACAAAGATGAAAAAGATTTTCATTGAAGATTAGATCCTAACTTAAAATTAATTTATGAGCAACCATATCCCATAATTGAAAGCCGAATTGATCTTCACCATACCCCAAAATACACACCTTTTAGATTTAAAATCCAATTTCATTCTTTTTTCCTTGGGAATGTGAACATAAGCATTACAACCAAAAACATGCAAATGAGAAAATGATATTATTTTACTAGTCCATCGCTCATCAGGAATGTCAAAATCAAGACAAGGAGCACAATTAATTAAATAAGCAATAGTATTACACGCTTGTTGGTTCCCAAAACCACAGATTGGAAATCTAGGGGCTTTGCTGATTCTCTAATAGGAATGCCCAATCAGTTATGGCCAATGAACAAGAATGACTTCAATTCCCCTGCACTTTAGGCTTCGCTACACCTAGGCGAGTAAACCTTACTGCAAACCTAATCACTTAGTCTAAAGCTTTTGTATAGCGAATTTGAGCTTTAGGATTTTTAGGTTGGCAAAATATTTAAAACTTGTTGAAAATGAAATTTGTATGAATGCTTTCATATTTTTTTGTGAAATGAATGTTATTTGAATGGAAGGCACAATGTTTATGAATTATGTATATGAGGGAATATCAAACTCCAAGACATCAGACGTTAACCCATTTTCTTAACATAAAATGTAGACCAATCCCTTATTCCACCTTGGGTGAATAGAGTCAAACTTCTTCAGATCCATATTTACTACCCTAAGAGATAGTATTATACCACCTGCCACTTTATGGGCTAAAACTTCAATTGACAACACAAATCCTAGTCTAATTGAATTTAATTTCTTTAGAAAAATAATTGAATCGGCAACATTATTACTCAAATGGAGACCTTGAATTTTTCAAAAATTTGGGCTCCATCAATGCCTCTGCCCAAAATTCCTTCTCCAAACCAGCATTGGAGAGCATACACCAAGCTCTCTCCAAAATTGTCTGATTTAACCTCTCTGTTGTACCATTTTCTTGAGCTATATAAGGGATTGTTTTAATCCTCTAAATTTCATGGTCTACACAAAAATTATCAGACTCCTAAGAGCAAAAGTTGCCACCATTATCAGTTAATAGACATTTAATTTTCTTCCCAATCTTATTTTTAGCCATAGCCTTGAAACTTCTAAATTTACAAAACACCTCTCATTTATTATTCAACATGTAAATCCATACTTTAGAATGCAATCATCAAGAAACATGACAAAGTAATTAGCACCACTAATAGAAGTTACCTCCATAGGACCAAAAACATCAGAATGCACAAGCTCTAATAGAGAAGATCTCCTCTCATGACCAGTCCTTATGAAGCCAGTTCGATTTTGTTTTCCATATAGAGAATGTTTGCATAGCTCCAAATCAAATGATGTAAGACCCAAAAGTTGGTCTCTTTGAAGCGTTACTTCAAGCCCCTTTTTGCTCATATGACCAAGCCTTTTGTGACAAAGATCAGCGTTACTTTTTATGACAATCATAGCTGCTCTCACTTCACCATTGCACTGTAAAACATATTAACTTTCTAATTTCTTAATCTCTAACAAAACAAACCTACCTTTGGTGACTCTCCAAGAATCAAGATCAAAATTAACATTACAGCCTTGTGTATAATGCCAACTCACAAAAATCAGATTACGTTTAAGTGTAGGAACATGCCTAACATCCTTCAAAAGCCATTTACTACAATTTTCAGCAATAATAAAATATCACCTTTACCGATAGTGTTACATTCTTTGTTATCCCCAATAAAAACTTTACCAAACATACCTTCATGGTAATTTGTGAATGCACTTCAACACGGAGTAGCCTGAACAAATGCATTGAAATCAAGAACCCACAAACTTGCATTTGTGTCACCAGATGCAAGTACCAAAACTCCATCATCTTTAACTATTGCAGTATGTACACCATCATTCATCACTTTGTTTTGGGCCTTTTTATAATTCCAAAATTGCTTCTTTGTGTGCCTTGGTTTAGCACAAAGCCAACAGTGCTATTTATGCCTCTTGACTTTGAATGATGAGACGATTTGCCTCTTCTATTGTTGTTATGTTTGCCTCGTTCCCGACTTTTACCTCAATTGCTTGTGCTCACAATTGTCAAAGCATCACCGGAGGAAGATTCTTGGTTAGTCTTTCAAATGTCTTCACTGAGAAGTGTGGCTGCAACTTCATCGAATTTCACCTTATTCTTGGCTGCTACTAAACTACTCACAGCCATTACTACCCCTTCCCAGCTGTTCAAAAGTGAACATAACAATAAAACGGCTTTTATTTCATCATCTAAAGATATACCAACTGAAATCAGTTGAGTAACTAATACTTGGAACTCATTTAGATGATTAGACATCACTCCCCCTTCTTTCATTTTCAGATTGTATAACTTCATTATAAAAACTTTGATGATGAAGGTATCTCAGTTAACGAAGACAATTTTTTAACCAGCTCTTTTGTTTTCTTCTCTCCTGAAACATTAAATAGCACATTGCTCGAAAGTACTAGAAAAATTGTTGCCCTTGCTTTCAAATCAAGTTTGTCCCAATCCTCATCCGACATAGAACTTTTGTCTTTTGCTTTACCATTGCTTTACCAAGCAATGCAGGTTGCAAATACTGCTTGATAAGCAATGACTCTATCTCCACTTTCCATAGCCCCAAATTTTGCCCAGAAAATTTTTCAACTTTTTCATTTTATCTGCATCATCCATGGCACTGAGAAATCTCCACCGATTTTCAAAAAATCAAACCAAGCTTAACCAGCTCTGATACCAAATGTTGAGCTAAAACAAAATACAGAAAATGAAAATAAATCTAAACTATATCAGACAACCTAAATGCGAAGAATGGCACCAGGATTTATAGTGGTTCATCCAGAATGCGTAGACTACGTCCATTCTTCAAATAGGGGAAAAATCTCTTATTTAGATAAAACACAGTACAATAATAATCAGCAGCTTCAAAACTAGTTTTACATATTACTTTATCAGTCACACCCAGTGGAAGACGAGGAAGAAACAGCAATGATTGGGCATCACTGTCAAAGCCGTTACTTATTCCTATTCGAAACCGTTACATAAACCATAGCCTCCAGCTAATCTTTATGATATTGTGCCACACACATAAAGATATGAGTTTTTACAAGTTTGTCTATCTTTTAGCATAAGGGGTGAAAACAGGCAATATCTACTTAATTGCACATTAGACATATTCAGATTAGTCCAACATTTATAGATAATCTCCCCGCAGATCGATACTAGACATTTTTATCCTTACCATCTTCTTCACGGTATAAGTAACATAAGACACACTTCTGATTATTACAATGAATAAAACAACTATTAATTTTATTTGCATATCATCCTGAACGGATTTCAATTCTATAAGTAATATCTGCTCTTATAGACCAAGCAAGTAGTCCATCAAAATTACTCAAACAGGATTTAATTTTATTTTATTATTGAATACAAAAATGAAGGCATGGTACCGATTCTCCAACAGGTAAACCACTAGGCTGTCACAATTTTCAACATTCCCAACAAAATTACTGCTTGCCCACGTTTTAAGAGCAATCTCATCATTTAAATGGTCTCAAAATAACAGTAACTAGTGCCCAAACCAAAGAAGTAGAACATCCAATAGTTCATCGATTTGGGCAACGGTTCCAGCCCCTAAAGGAGTAGAAAATACAATAACATAAAACGATTTCATACCTATCCAAACCAGATATTAGAAAAGCAATTTCCAGCCTCACACACAGAGTCCGAACTAGTGGGAAATTTGCGATAACAGCTAAAAGAATTAAAACTGTATTATAGATTTTTTAATAGTAATCCGGTAAGTTCCAAAAGAAACACAACAGCGATTTTTATGATAAAACATTACAGAAACCTAGCAGAAGATGGCTGAACAACCTGTGTCGCCTTAACTTCCAAGCTTCCCCAGAGATTCCTTCCCAGTCTTCCAAAAATCAGACCAGAAAAAGAACAATGTTTTCCTTGCTCCCCCCAAATTCTTCCGAGTATTTATTGTGTTTTGTTTAAAATTCCTTCTCGCCTGTTGTGACTAGCTTCCCTCCTTTTATTATCTTTCCCAACATACATGCAGATTCCCAATTAATGGTTTGTTCGTACTAGACAGGTAGTGGCAAGAATTTTCTAATTTAATTTCCCAAATAGAACTCCATTTGTGACCGTTGTTCAAAATTTCCATGCATATTCGATCAGTTATAAAGGACAATCTTTAAGGGGAAATAAAAAATGAGTCCAAGATTAGATCCCATTCTTATGTGAAATGCATTTTTATATTAATTTCTTTTAAATAACAAATTTTAAAATAGTTCAAAATAAACTAAACATTAAATTTCTAATTTTGATTATATGGGAGAATTAAGTGTAACATATATACCTTTCAATAATTCTATTATTATATAATATATAATAGACATTGATATTAATCTAATAATGAATTTAATTCATTTCAATAATTTACTTCCTCTTTGTCAAGGAACATACAATATAATGAGTAAAATAAACAATTTAGCAATTATCCTTTCCCGTACACATCACACGAGGTTAAAGTAGGAACAAAACTTGAATTATGACATAGTATATGCAAGAATTCACATAGATAAATCAAACAATCAAAATTTGCTATGTGGTGTCTAGAGGCTATTAGATGATCTATCCTACCCCTTTCGATAAGTTAGCCTCCTCTACCTCGACCACACCCTTGCCTTCTTCCTAAAATCACTCAGGCACGCTCAAAGATGCATCAATAGACCAATGTCTAAAATCATCATCATAAACAAATAATATTGATTCATATTATATTTTCTTATATCTAATAGAATAAGCATTTATCATCAACATCAATCCTATGCATCATCAATGGCATGAGTATTCACTTAAAATCGTCATATGCATCACATTAAGTTGTGGTATCATTTATAAAATTATAATATAATTATGTCAAAAATCATAAATAACCATCAAATTTAACTAGTATTGCTAAAATAATTATCCAAAATAAATTGACCAAGTCAAAAGTCATAAAAGTTGCTAGGGACAAGCTAGAAAATAGGAACATCATAGGACAAGTCGTGACAAGTGTAGTGTCTCTCATGTTTCTTGTTATATTTTGATCCAAGAGATACTTGTTACTCATGTTATTTTTACATTTGAGATGACTTGATGATCTGATATTATACTTTAATTTCTAGTATCATAGATGTTAGATTACTATGTTATTCAGTTGATCATATATGGATGATGATGCCTTTTTGAGATTATAGTATATTTTATGATGATATATGGTTATCCGGTATTTGGACATATCCTCTAATTACGTTTATATGTTGGATTTGATGCTATGGTTATTTACTTCATTTTTTCTTTATGATACTTTATGTGAAAGTGAGTAATGTAAATGGAATATTTCAGTATAATTAAATAAATGGTTAAATTAGGTCATTTAATGCATTTTTTGCTTTGGCTATGTTATTATATGCAATTGCACTTGATCGTGTGTTTTAGTGTGTAGAATTTATGTCCCTGGCAGTGGCACTTGGAGTTAGTGATTCAATTGTTCATATTTAACCAATGTCATCCATGTATGGTTGATGTATCATATTTAATTGTTTAAATTAAAGCCTCTGGTGATTTAATAAATCTGGACTCATTTGCATTATGTGATTAGACCCGTGAGCGTGTCTATGCATATAGAGGTTCGAATTTGTCGCAAAAGTTATTAAGGAATTATGTGATTTTAGTTTAAGGGAATTTTGGCCTTTATTTAATTTAATTTGATTCTCGGGAGCTTTGTCATAAATGAATTCCAATTACTTGGAATAGCCTATTTTTGTTTGGGTTGATTTAGGGTTTAACTAGGTGACCTGGTTATTTGCTCTAATCCTTTATTCACTCAAAAAGGGAATAAGTATCCAAAAAAAGAATTTTCTTCCTCACTTCTCAGTTTCTGAAATAAGAAAATTGAGAGCAATTTCCAAAGCCTCTTTTGTAGGATTGTGTTTCTGTTTGTTGTGGGAACCATAGGCATGGGATTGTCGTGACATTGGTTTCGTTGGATCTAGCTCAAGGAGACATTGGATTGTCATGATTTTTGATAACTTTTGTGGGATTTTTATTTTATTGTTTAGATTCTCATTTTTGCCCTTTTGGCTATTAGGTAGGGCTCTCTTGTTTTCCTGTTTTGGCTTCGTTTCTACTTCCATTTTTTGTAGTTTTTTATTAGGAGGTTGAGAACTCATGTTCCCTTCCATTTATGATTGCCAATTCTACCTGGTTGGTCAGGCATGAGTATTTCCCTAATTTTCAAGATGGGGGTTTAGGGTTTCACACCGTTATACTGGTCATTTTTGCATATGGTATTCAAATCCAATTTTTATTGGATTTATGTGGCTCATTTTCCCAAGGGTAGAATGGGTTTTATTTTCATTGATTTTTGTCAACTTTGGTTTTTTTGAGGTTTTTGCCTCGATTTATGTGCCACCCAGTTCTCTCATATTTTCTTGGCATGATGTTGGTCGTGGATTTGGATTATTTGTAGGATGTCAATCCGACCATTGTTGCACTTTTATTTTGCATTGGGATGCATGTCGCATCTATACTCCCGAGCTTGTATTTAGTTGAGTGTTGGTTTGCTCGTGTTCTCATCTACCCTTGTTTTTATGATCTTTATGTTGTTAGTGCGCACACACACAATCATGCGCACATGTATTTGTCAAGTGCTTGTAAGGCCCAATATCTCGGTTGTTATCGGTGGAGTTATGTTCATTGGGGTTGGGTTGGGAATATGCATTTGCCTACAAACACTCATCGTGTGATGAGCATGGGTATGTAGGGCAGCACCGTGGAGGGGCTTCTCTTGCAACCTCGGTGACTATTTCCCAAGTTGACATGAAGAAGTTCTAAACAAGTGATAATTAAATAAATTATTGGGTAATAAATATAAGATAATAAAAATGTGAGCACCTAGAGTTGATCCGAGGATACTTAAAATGTGAGCACCCAGAGTTGACCCGAGGACATGGTGTAATAGACTTCTTGAGGGAGTTTTGATTCCACATGATATTTAGCTTGGGTTGCTTGATGTCAAGTGACTTACCCTCCATCAAATCCCTACATAGTTGACCCATAGAGTGTCTAACCAGGACCTATTGTACTTGCACTATCTCATGATCTTAGATTCAGTCATCTTTATTGTTTGGCGTGAGTGTTAGCCATGGATTTTTTTGAATGTGTGTTTGTGGTTGGATCGCTATTTCTATCAGCATAATGGGAGTGGGCCTACAAGTTCCACATGGTTGGGAGGCATAGCTACCTATACCACTATTGGGGATCGATGTACAGAAATAATCTATTTCTAGTTGAGACCAATGTTGGATGTTCACTTGGTATATTCAGGTTTTCAGAGTATGTTTCCTTGTGATTTATGCTTTAATTGGAATGCTTGGATATCATGTTTAGATGATGTTAGTTTCACTGATGCATTCCTTATTATGATGATTTAACATATGGTTAGATGATGTGATTCGTTATTAGTTGGAGTATCTGTGCTTGTTGGATTAGCATGTTAGATCTTCTTGTTCTTATGATGTTATCACATTGTAGTAGTAATGTCCTCATAAGACAACTCTAATTATCTTGTTGGCAATTTGGGATGTTATGCTCGGGGGATGTCTAAGGCCCTTGAGGTCTCATGATGCTATTATAGCTGGGAGGAACTGAGCATGAGTTTAGTTGTTTGTGTACATTGTGATGTTGATTTCTACATGTTTTTCATATGTTGCTACGGATTAGATGGATAATTGTGTTTCCATCTTGTGTTCCATGCTTTCAAGTGTCCATGCCTGAAGTGTGTGGATCCGATACTCCCTGATGTGGAGGTTCTAACTCTTCTCTTTCCCTTTGAATATTCATCGAAATGTTTCCTTGCATTCCTGGACAATGGTGTTTCAGCATTGGGTGATATTGGTAAAGTATTGCATGCCTTAGGGAGTTATGTCGTCTAATACTGGAAAGTATTGCACAACAGTTATAAGTTCTATCATATGATACTGGAAGAGTATCACATGACTATAGCAAGCTCTATTATGTGGTACCTGAAAGTATCACCTAGTAGCTATGAGCAATGGTGTATGATACTGCACAAGTATCGCATCATTGTATTAAAATATCACCTTGCTATAATGAGAATTATGACATGGCTATAGTGGAAAGTATCACATGGGTTTGTGAGAAAACCTACTCAGGCGACCACGAGAACTATTTGACTTCACATAAACTTTTTGAGAGGTAACTTGGCTACCCTTTATGGATTTCTTGAACTCTAGTGTTTGACTTTTTGAATCCGGGGTCTTTTGGATTCAAATGTGGTTATGACCTCGGTAGCATTGTAGTTTTTGGTTTTAGTGTTGCTTGGAGATTCATTGGAAGCTTGGATTGGTTGGTTAAGTCTTCTATTGTGATCTTATGATCAGTCACATGTTGATGTTGTTTAATTCCATGCTTTAAAAAAGTGGCTTTTATTTATCCTTGTTCCAAGGATCTCTGGGCGGGGCATTACAACAAGACCATAACCTCCTACACAAACATACAAGCGTGATGGGAGAAAAAAGTCATCCTCAAATGTTTTTTCTCAAGTACAATGTCTTCTCTACACTATTTAATCAAATCAAGAATGGAAGGGAAAAAATAAATATAGAGAAGATAATCTCCAAAACCCAAACCATATCCCAAAATACAGGAGCTTATCCCAAATTTGTTATGACATGTCACCTACAACCCCCAAACTGCTTCCATCCTAAGTTCTAAATTCAAATTCCATTTTTATACTAATTATCAATAAGAAGATGGACATAGAAGGTATGATAACAAGGAAATCATTGAATGAGATTAACATCCCGAGTGTAGTGTCCATGAAAATGCACCCATAGAGATGTAACTACTCTACTGCTTTGTCCATTTATCCAAACATATTTTATTTATAAAACTAAAAATGAGGAATTTCAACATATGAAACCTCCAAATCCATCCATATCACCCAAAGTGTTTGAGGGATGAATTATTTTAATATGAATTTGAAATAGTAATTCCCTTCCACAATCATATTTTAACAAACATAATTGGCGGTTAAGGTTTACCTCTTTCATTGTAGAAAGATTACAATTTAGATGTAAGATTGGTAAATAGTCTACAAGAAATTCATATTTTTACACTATTTTAAGTGAATTGTGCTTTATTTTTTATTATTGTTTTTGGTTTAGGGAAGAGTGTCAATGGAGAAAGTGCAATTTTTTTCATATCAGACACTAATCTGACATCTAACACTTTTTCGATCATTATCATTCCCACAATAAAGAAGCCTATTCTAAATTTTTTATTACTTTAATTCTTAATAAAAAATGTTATCATTACATAAAAATTTTATTTTTTATTTTTTATTTTTTCAAGAGCTTTTTTTTTAATTGGTAAATGACCAAGGCCTTGTTTATATTATTAATAGAAAAAATTTACAATTTATTTTTCGAGAGTTATTGTATAGTCTTAATTATCTAAAAATTATGTGTTAAATGTATTTTAGCTTTCATATATATATATATATATGTGGACATAATTTTGTCTTCTTGTTATAAACTATATTTTAGTGTAATGATGAAAAGCTCTATTTTATCTAGTAATTATATTGGTACATGCCAACAATTGTTTTCATGTGTGGATGCAAAAATATCATTTAATAAAAAAAATAAGTATTTAATTTGATATATTATACAATATAGTTGGCTTGTAATACTTGGTATTATGCAGGAACATATTTGTAAAAAAGATTAACTTTTTAGCTTTTCTAGGATTTTCTTATATTTGAAAAACAAATGTCTGTTTTAGAAAAACTTCATTTTTATTAATAATAATATTTTTAATGAAGTGATCTATAGAGGAT
Organism: Cupressus sempervirens; assembly: GCA_028749045.1. Lineage (NCBI taxonomy): Eukaryota > Viridiplantae > Streptophyta > Pinopsida > Cupressales > Cupressaceae > Cupressus > Cupressus sempervirens. The sequence goes on from CM053785.1 coordinate 540,646,349, forward strand.
TTGATTCATCATATTCAAATTGAATTAAATAAGAAATTGGACTATTACATAAACATTATACAACAAATATTTCTAATTAAAATCATAATAACTAATGACATCATAGCATATAAATCACTATGAAAATGGTGTTTTCTAGGGAGGTGAACATTTCAAGTGGTTGCATTGCTATGAAGTATAGTGTGGAGTCTAAACTTCTACTTTTTATCCATCCTTGTGATGCAAAGTATCTTGGAAAACACCATAATCTCAAGGATCTTGATGATCCAATTCACAAAATGATATTAGAACAATCATGTTAGAGGAAATAACATCCAACTCCATCAGTGGTTCATCAACATAATCCACAACTCAAGCATTCAATCAATGCATCCAAACAACCACCTTCAAGGTTCTTTTTAAACTCATCATTTCAAGAACCAAACCGACATTGTATTCAAGGTCATCCAATATTGGGGTATTTCTCTATTTCATAGGTACACAATTAGGTTGGTTACAAAATTTTTCTATTTCACAAGTACCAAAACTTGTGGGTTGTGAACTGACTGAATCTTATTACTAGCACCTTCATTATTTATTCTAAAATGCCCATTGTCCTCTAATCATATTGTAAAACCTCCATTGATGTTAGTGTTGATTGGCAACTAAACATGAATTATTTAACTTATCAAAATCATTCATAGTCAGGATCAAATACTAATAAGTACACGCCACACTTTAAAACACATAAAAAAGATTAACTTTTTAGCTTTTCTAGGATTTTCTTATATTTGAAAAACAAATGTCTGTTTTAGAAAAACTTCATTTTTATTAATAATAATATTTTAAATGAAGTGATCTATAGAGGATTTGATCCATCATATTCAAATTGAATTAGATAAGAAATTGGACTATTACATAAACATTATACAAAAAATATTTCTAATTAAAATCATAATAACTAATGACATCATAGCATATAAATCACTATGAAAATGGTGTTTTCTAGGGAGGTGAACATTTCAAGTGGTTGCATTGCTATGAAGTATAGTGTGGAGTCTAAACTTCTACTTTTTATCCATCCTTGTGATGCAAAGTATCCTGGAAAACACCATAATCTCAAGGATCTTGATGATCCAATTCACAAAATAATATTAGAACAATAATGTTAGAGGAAATAACATCCAACTCCATTAGTGGTTCATCAACATAATCCACAACTCAAGCATTCAATCAATGCATCCAAACAACCACCTTCAAGGTTCTTTTTAAACTCATCATTTCAAGAACCAAACTGACATTGTATTCAAGGTCATCCAATATTGGGGTATTTCTCTATTTCATAGGTACACAATTAGGTTGGTTACAAAATTTTGCTATTTCACAGGTACCAAAACTTGTCGGTTGTGAACTGACTGAATCTTATTACTAGCACCTTCATTATTTATTCTAAAATGCCCATTGTCCTCTAATCATATTGTAAAACCTCCATTGATGTTAGTGTTGATTGACAACTAAACATGAATTATTTAACTTATCAAAATCATTCATAGTCAGGATCAAATACTAATAAGTACATGCCACACTTTAAAACACATACTTTGTCCAAATAATTCTTATTCATTATCTTTTTATTTATTTGATTATCAATGACAGTAATTTTTTGAAAATAACTCATTTTCCATTTTATATCATGCCAAGTTGTGACAGGCTCTTGTTGTAAGGCCTAGTATGTAAAACAAGTACTTGGAAACCATGTGCAATGACCCACATGATCTAATAATACATTTAGTTTTCCATAATAATAAAGTAGGATGAAATATTGGAAAATATTAAGTCTCAAGGAAAATAATATTAAGTACATATATCTTATTTTTCTAATTTTGGAGCAAAATTGTTTTTAGACCACTTCTTGATTTATGTGTGTCATCCTTGCACAAGGGCCATGCTAATTTTCTCTGTACCATTCCAATTCTATCAGATATCTCCAAAGGGAGACTAAAGTCATCATACAATGGCCTATATGAATTTCTAATATTATTTTCACAAAACAAGTGTGGGAGCAAAGTCGCATGTGTCTATCTTGAAGTACCTTGGGAGTAGACACATTTATCCATGGGGGCATCTGAAACTCCCACTCCCAAAAAAATAGATACATCAGGGTTGCTAACCAAGCAAACACGTAGGATCGAACTAGGGACCTAGTCTTTCATCAACCACCTTTTTGTGGTCCCACCACATTTGGACTCCGTGGAACTTGTCTTTAAATGAAGGAATCTTCTTCTTATTCTATGGATATTCTGAAAGCTTCCCACATCATTTGTTATGTAACATCTTAATGGTTGAATGAAGGCTCGATAAATATAGTACGAAAAACTATACACTAAAAACCAATCAAAAGGCTATTTTCCTAAGACGATGGAGAGAAAAGACAAGGGGCGCAAGCGCCAAAGTTCCTGCCTTTAATGTGATGGGTTTAGAGGTAGGATTTGAGCTAAGGTGTACATTTAATTGTGAACATGAAGTGGAATGCTAGTGCTGAGGAGACCCACATTTGCATAGGAGGCCTAGTGACTAGGAGATCTAGATTTTTTCCTTAATTACATCAAATGAAATATGATTGTAACAAATGTAACACTTTTCTATGACCTTCTATGAGTTTTGCTAAGAATTTTTTTTAATCTTTAACTTAATTTGTTTGAAAAAATGTTAGAAATAAAGTATATGTAAATCTAGAAATAATGTTTAAGGAAACATAAAATTAAAAATTAAAACACTAAGATTTTCATCAGATTTTCCAGCTAGAGAAATACAAAATTACATATTATCTATGTTATTTATGAAAGATTTCAGTCCAACACTTGTTCGATATTTTTATTACTCTTTTAGTTGCATTATTCACCTTTATGGACTATACAAAATATTCACCATAGTCAAGAGAGGCTTGGAAATTGATAAACTCTCCAAAGAACTCCAAATATAACAACTTGCCTACCAATATTGCTAAGAATCTTAAATTACTAAATGCATTAAGAATTTATTAAATTTGTATAATATAAATACATATATTATATTATTTTGAAACTAACTTTATTGATTTATATTATATTAAGTAGAATATAAAATAAGTAATTTAAAAATAAATATATCATGAATGCAAATTCAATTTTAACTCATACACATTAAGGTTTTTTTTTATAAATATAAGCATAATATAAAATAAAGTTTAGAATTTAATTTGATTTTTTTAAAATTTATAAAATGTCCACCTCAAAATGATTGTTTGTGTCATATTTGAGTGTAAAGTTTAAAAGTGTTGAAGAGGTGGGGCCCATTACACATTACAAATGGTATAAGTGTGGGGTATAGACATACATGTCAAAGAAAAATTCTTGATAGTACAAATATGTGGCAATGTGTTAAACAAGTTTCCTTATATTGCCACATTGACAAAAACTTAACTAGCAGAGATACACTATATGCCCCATTTAATTCTTTGCTAGCACAATTGTTGTAAAAGACTATATATTTTTTCTCATCAAATTTCTACATTTCATTGTAATTGGACTGAGAATTTATTCACAGTTTCATCAATCAATTCTTACAGGTTCGAAGCAAGAAGTGTAAAGTAGTACCTCTCGAGGAGAATGACCCCATATTCCTACACAACATTGACCAAAATTGGAAGGAAGATGATGTGAGTATAAAACATTAGTTGGATTGTAGTAGTTAAGAGATAGCTAGGCATCTAAATTTGGTGTTGTTGTTATTCACAATTAGGTTGTTAAGTCCTCACAATCTTTGATATTGATCTACCATGGTGGATTGATCACTATGTTTGAAAAATGAAAACAAGTACGAGGAAAAAAACATGAAAGAAGCCCTCTCATCGAGAAAATATAGAGATCAATGTTGATTTCAACTATGTTACTTGTTCTCTATTTTTCTTTTTCATTTCTCTCAATTAATTAAAAAAAAGTGATTGAAGAACTAGTCTATTATGCTTCATAGCAACACTATAAAATTAAAATAATACTAAACTATTGGGTAAACATGAAGTGTTCTTTGACATTAAATGGTAAAACATCAACACTACTTAATACCAGTCTTAGGAAGATTAATGAATAAAAATAGGAATATAATGGGGATAAAATGGCATAGAGAGTGGTTGTAGAATGTAGGTTTAATAACAAGTAAGAACCCTCAACAATCGTTTCCTACACGACAGGAACTAATAATAGGAAGAAAAAAAATCTCAAAAATTTACTTGAATATAATGATTATAAAATGTAGTTTAATTTTGAGGGCAATCCATGGTGTATGTGACCCTATGATTTTAGTCTTATAGTGTTTGTTGTGGCTTTACTATTTCTTTTGAAATAGATCATGTAGTGTTTAACATTTAATCATAATTAAGTATGAATTGTGAGATGTTTTAAATGTTTACTCTTGTAAACCTTGATTAATGTGTTTTGAACATTTACTCGTATACCTTGGAGGAGATTTTCTATTGCAGTATCTTCCTAAAGATGTTTGTGCTCTTTGCAAAAACGTGCATTTATTTGATGTATATGTATTTCTTTATTTGTTTGGTTCATGGATTATGCACAACACTGAAATACATTGTCTCATTCTAAAGACTGCAAGCAAGGCCAAATATTTATATTCCATATAGATCATTGGACCTATGAATTTTTTAAATTAGTAGGTTTTGTAGGAGACGTGAGATTTCTTATAAATGCAAGATGAGGACGTTTCTAAATCAAAAGTAAAAAAATGGAAGTCATCAACCCAGACACCTCCTGTAGGCCAACTTCGGGAATATAATGAGGCATAGCAAGAAGATGCACCAAAGGTGCCAAACTCATCAAAAAAGAGTTAGAAAGATGAGAATCCTTTAAAATGATTTGAACTTTCAAGATCTCCACAAGATAGTGGCTTGGGTGAATCATCATCACTTACTATAAAACCATGTAATGATTATCGTGCCTTAAGGAAAGAATGCTTTCTTCTAGAAGATGAATGGTTTTCTCTTAGTGAAGAGCTTGAACAAGTTGACACCAATTTCAAAAAAATTTAGAAGAGGAGAAATTTGGACTTCTTAAACATTGGACACTAAGTTTTCATTCCTAGGTTAAAAGTGATAAATAGTCAAAGTTGACTTTTTTTTCCAAGCTTAATTTTTCAATTAGTGTGTGATGTTTAAGGGTGACTAGAGAAATTTGCACTCTTGGCTGAGATTTTTGTTTTGGAGGGTCTAGTGGAGCCTCCGAGCACCAAGTCTCCAAGTCAAAAGAATCAAGGGTAATATTGGAATCTATCCTATTTGCAATTGTTTTATGTCCTTGAATCTTGCTCCAAGCACATAGAATTGCATACAAGCATATCATCAGTTAAATCATTGAGTACATTTGTTTAGTTTATGGTAAATACATTTGTTTGGAGGTCTAGTCAAAGTACTTTTTCATCCTCTAACAATAAGCCATGTAAAACTTTGGCAAATAGCATGCACAATATATTTGTATGAAGAGCCTTTAAGTAGGGGTGAATGTTTTGACATTGAATCATGTGCTAGTACTCTAACATCCTTACAAACATGAATAGGCTCATGAGATCAAGCCAAATTCTATCTGGCTATCTCAACTTCTTTTGTGCCCAAAGCACTTTTATGCATACTTAAAGAGTTTCTTTATTTGGTGATCCATAACCAATACTAGTAGTGACCTACAAAATAATAGAAGAGGACAATTCATCACCTCAAAGTTTCAAAACTTTTTTCCTCCTTTGAACATTAAGCTATTGATCTATCATAATTATATATTATATCAAAGCAATGCACATGCCACTAATGAATACAAACAACACCATTATACCTATGTAATAAATTCATTTACAACCAAAGGACAAATAGTGAACTAAATGTATACAATCAATCTATATAGATTATTGGGTTATCTATATAGTTATACCAAAGATGTTGCAACGTGTTCTATTAGAAATTAAAACATGAATTAAGATATATTTGTAGTTTGAACAAAGAATTACAATGCCTTGAGTTATATTTTAGGACAAGAAAAATATTACTATGCACGAGAGATATGGATAGACCATTGCCTAGAATATTGCAACAAATTTTAAAACTAATGTACTAACATTAGACAATAATTAAAAATACATTGGCAAAGGGGGGCTCAAAAACCTTGCAACTCACTAAAGCCTAATGTAGTCCCTTTATGGATTTAGACTGTATGCATCATGTTGGAAGATGGAGAAGCCATATGTGTTATTTTGCAAATACTAACTAAATACATAAAAATGCATTGGCAAAGGGGAGCTCAAAGACCTTGCAACTCACTAAAGCCTATTGTAGTCCCTTTATGGATTTAGAATATATGCATGATGTTGGAAGATGGAGAAGGCATATGTGTTGTTTTGCAAATATTGCCTAAATGCATAAAAACTATTTTCAATGCAAAATATACAATTATCTTTATAAAAAGTAGTACTGTTGCAAATTGGTTGAGTGTCAAAGATTACCTAAAAATCTTAGATGTTGTCGATGTATAGTTATCCCTGCCCCTGCACTTCTAAAGGTTTCATGGTAGGACAAGACAATGAAAATGGACAAAACATAGGTGAACAAAATAGCCAAAAAACTGAACAAAATAGCAAGAAAAAAAACCCAAAAAATATTTTTAAAAGACAAAAAGAAGCCATGGGATGATTAAGATAGTGAAATGAAAAGAAATAAAACTAAAATATGAATTACCCGAGCCAATGGGAATGACCAA